>CM071955.1:3015000-3292500 GCA_036784905.1 Acrossocheilus fasciatus
TAAATATTATTTTTATTGTAATATTTCAAAGTAATACAAATAATAATAATTGTTGTTATTGCTATTATTATTATTATTATTATTATTTCAAAGTAATACAAATAATAATAATTGTTGTTATTGCTATTATTATTATTATTATTATTATTACTATTACTACTAACCAAAATAAAAAAAACCATTTATTGTTAATAATATTATTCAAATTATTATTACTAAAAATATTAAATAAAATAAGAAATGTTATTATTGTAATATATACATTTTAAAAAAGTAATCACTGTACACAAAGTAGTGTTTAATCCAAATTATTTTACCCAGATAGGACAAGATTTTAAAGGTGCCATAGAATGGAAAACTGTATTTACCTTGGCATAGTTGAATAATAAGAGTTCTGTACATGGAAATGACATACCGTGAGCCTCAAACACCATTGTTTCCCCCTTCTTATGTAAATCTCATGAATAAAAAGACCACTGAAAAATAGGCGAATCAGAACATAACACCGACTGTGACGTAACATTCGGGATCACTACGCCCCCAACATTTGCATAACGTCTACCATGTTCTAGGCCAGCCGCCAGCCAAACCATCAGACGTTCTGCAGGTATTGTGAAGAAACAAGCGAGGACAACAGTGAAAATGGCAGACCATGGAAATAAATGTTATGTTCCAGGCTGTGCAGGTGATGTGAAGTGCAGGGATGGGTTGGTGTCTGTATTCAGAAAGGCACGGAAAGCAAATAACGTGAGCCACTAAAGGGACATGGTTAGCTTGTTAGTCTGTTGCATTACAGTACATAAGATTTCATTTACCACATATACAGAGTAATTAGAGATGACTGAGGATGATGGCGAATGATTTACAGATCTTGAGCACCACTGACACGTATCTGATCTTGTAAAATGTGTGGCAAGGACGGCCGCTCCATAGTATAAACAGAGTATGTGCGATGGCGAATCTCCAAAGTGAAAGTGAAACTATAACGTGATCGACCAATTGTTCAAAAGCATTTTCAATGCGGCTCCCTGATTCCTGCAATTTATATACAGTATAATTACCCGATGATATAACTGTGAGAGAAAGTACTGAAATATATATTTTCCTCCCTGTGTTTCCTTCCTGCTGTGAGTTACTGAAATGAGCCGCACTGTGAAACAGCCAATCAGAGCAGAGCTCAACATTGAGCCACACTGAGAAACAGCCAATCAGAGCAGAGCTCATTATTATTCATGACCCTTCCAAATAAGCCAATAACAAACCATTTCATTCTAGGGAGAAATCCTAGGGTTGTAAATGCACATGTAAAACAGTTTCTGGAGATTTTTTGCCTTTACCTAAGCCACATACCTTCTATGTGGACATCAGAGAAAAATTTAAAATACTTAAAGCACCTTTAATGTCATGAAAATAATGTCACAGTGGGGGGAAAAACCTATAATAAACAAAATATTTAAATAAAAAAATCATTAAAATAGGCTTAATTTTCTGGGACTTGAATCTTTTTCAAGTCAATGTCCAAACAAAACTGTTCATTAAAATACAGTAACTTTCTCTGAAATGACTTTTTTCATTTAATGTGTCATTTGACCTGGGTTTTTTATGTTAATTTTATGTAGAAGAAAGCACACATTGATGTGTTGGGTGAACTCAAACACACGGATCGTCCTTGCGGTCTCTCTAGGCTACAGTGAGGACATGTCTTTCTGTCCCAGCGGTGATGCTGGATGTCTTATCACAGCTGTGATGGCGGTCGAGTCAATCCCAGCGCTGGCTCTGCTCACAGGATAGACTGACTACAGCTCCAAAGCCACACCCCCCTTCCTTGCCCCCTCTTCTTTAAAAAACAAGTGTTCCTCTGTTTGTCAGGCCTGGGCAATAAAACAATGTTTATTTGTGTGGACAGCTGCACAGCGCGCCGAGTTCATGTGCGAGCCGTGAGTAGGCCAGCATGCCAAGTGCGATAAAGGATAAAAGACTTTGAGAAACGCCTCATGGACCTGAATGGATGGCTCTCAAGCTCACTTTCAGTCATTTTATTAATCAAACTAAAACTGGTCCATTCAAAGAAATAGGAATTAGCCAATCCAACCAAACTGGCTAAAGGGAACCATCAGATTGTGGCTTGTTTTGGTCGAAAATGACTGACATCATCACCATGGCAACATCAGAACCATTTAACAGAGCTCTAAGCTCCGCCCCTTCACCTGTCCTTTGCTCATCAACAACAACAACAGAGTGAATTAGTGCCCGCCCACTTTTTCAGAAGCATTGGTTCCAGAAGTATTTTTCTATTCCATTCAAAAAAAAAAACTTTGTTAAAGAGTTTTAAGCTTTAACCAAGCAAATGAGCTATGAGGTAAAAATCACAGCATTACAAATGTTCATTTAAAGCAAAAAGGTATTTGAAAATCAGACAAAAAGACAAAGATACAAGACTGTGTACTTAAAGGTCCTATGACATGCTGCTTTTTGGATGCTTTTATATAGGCCTTAGTGGTCCCTAGTACTGCATCTGAAGTCTCTTTCTCGAAATTCAGCCTTGGTGCAGAATTTCAGCCACTACGAGCCAGTCCCACAATGAGCTTTCCTTAGGACGTGCCATTCCTGTGTCTGTAGCTTTAAATGCTAATGAGGAGGAGAGAGGCGGGGCAAGGTGGAGGGTGGGGGTGTGGCCTTAACCAGCTTGCACTACCATGCGCTGTTGACAGTGGATGTATCGCAATGGCTCGTAGACACACAGTCGTTCAAGCTTTTCAGTTTGACCCAAAATCTGATCCAGATGGAGAAGCACCGGATGAAGAAGTTGCAACTCAGTGGCAACAGCAGGACGTCTCCGAATGGTTAGTTTAAAATATTGTGTCTGGATATGGTACTTTAGTTGGTTTGTTTATGTATGCTGTTACAGTTATTATCATGTAGCTAATGCTAGCCATAGGCTCGAATGAAGGAACTAAAAAAATACTTTGGTGTTCATTTGTAGATCCAAACACTGAGCAACTGCCATGCTTTGCTCGTTTGCAAGCCATGATGTCTCTTGAGGGGAAAAAAAATATTGCGCTCGCCTCGCACGGTAGTAGCTAATTTTTTCATGGGTGGGAGAGAAAGGGGAGGTAACCTTTCCCCGTATGACGACATAAAGGGAAGATTCCAGATCGGGGCATCTGAGCTTTCATTTTCTCAAAGGCTAAGCAGGATACCCAGGGCTCGGTTTACACCTATCGTCATTTCTAGCCACTGGGGGACCATAGGCAGGTTAGGGGAACTCATATTAATGTTAAAAAAAAACATAAAGTGAAATTTTCATGCCATGGGATCTTTAACAGATTTAGTGAGGAAAAAAGGAACGGCAATGCAATGAAACATTGTGAGACAATCAAATTTAAAAAGTACTAAATTTAAAGTTGCTAATTGTTTAAGTTTATTACAAAATATACATATCTATCTATCTGTATAGACACACACACACACACACACACACACACACATATATATACACATCATATAATATGACCCTGGATGACAAAACCAGTCTCAAGTGTCAATTTTTCAAAATTGAGATATATACATAATCTGAAAGCAGAATAAATAAGCTTTCCATTGATGTATGGTTTGTTAGGATCAGACAATATTTGTCTGAGATACAACTATTTGAAAATAATCTAAATACTGAGAAAATCGCCTTTAAAGTCGTCCAAATGAAGTTCTTAGCAATGCATATTACTAATCAAAAATTAAGTTGTGATACATTTCCGGTAAGAAATTTACAAAATATCTTCATGGAACATGATTTTTACTTAATATCCTAATGATTAAGTAAATTTTGATTTTATGATTTTGACTTAAGACTGGTTTTGTGCTCCAGGGTCACATATATACATACATACATACATCTCGATACTTCATGGGAATGGGCATTCCCTGCAAGCTCTTTTGGTATGATTTGCCTGCTGCGACTGTCTGATTGGTGAAATTTTCTGTACAGCATTGTGGGTAATGTAGTTTTTTTTTTTTTTTTTAACCATGAACTTGGCTGTATTCTGAGCTGTCATTGGGAAAATCATTACTACTGAAAATGTAACAAGTCTCTGTTTACAATATTTGCTCAAAAGCCATGGGTATAAAAAAAATAATTAAAAACACATAAAACTAGGGCACACTTTAGTCATGCTATTTTAATATAGGCCTACTATGATTTGGGATACACTAATCCCAATTTTGCATATAATACAACTTGGAAAGTATGCAAATTGAGATTCACCTAAAAAAAAAAAAATGCTTTTAGGATTTGTCATTATGTCCAATGGATTATGGAAATGTGCCATACAGTAAAACAGAAACTGATTAAAGACTATGAAGCATACAATATGAGTTAAATATTAACAACACCACAAAAGCCTGCCTGTAAAATCATCTCAGTTATTAAAGTCGATTATGAAAAAGTTAAGTAACAGGAGTAAGGTCAAACTTTCAGAATGTTTGGTGTCAAAGTTCAAGTCCCTATAAACATTATCGCAAATGCATACAAATAGCCCATCAGATTCTAGAAGAATAAAGAAAACTCTTCCAATTTAATTATAACCTAAATCCACCAAACTGTTTGCTCAAATACTTGCCCGTGTGTCATACATCTGGTGCGTGTGTGTGTGTGTGTGTGTGTGTGTGCACGACTCCATTAAGACCATGCGGCATTTGCGTTTATAGCATTACAATGTGTGTAAGATGACGCAGTGAATTAAAAACTTTTAAAAACCCATTTTTATCTGGAACTTAATAGCCATGCAAACACAAAGATTTATAGCGAAATCTTTACAGGTTGACACAGCTTGTACACTATAATAGTCTCATTAAGTGTTGTGATGCACTAAATACTCTAAAATAGAGCCAAAATCATTACTTGAGGTCACTGTACAACCACGCACACAGGACCACACAGAATATGAGCTCCTAATCCAACGGTCAATAATCTGTGGCATATAATCTCAGGATCAGCATGCATCCATTCACCTCTTTTGACGTAGCATTTGCGTGACATCTGACAAATGTCATCTCTGTTTTTTTATGTTGTGAATTCCGCGAATATAAATTTTCATTTATTTCTCAGAAGTTGCAGTTAAAAGTCCCCTGCAGTTACTAATTTGGTCCCTTAAAGGTATAGTTCACCCCAAAATCAAAATCCGGCCACCATTTACTCACTGACTTCTATTAAACAGAAAATAAAATACTATGGAAGTCAATGGCTACCATCAACTGTTTGGTTACCAACATAAAATATCTTCTTTTATGTTAAACAGAAGAAAGAAACTGGTTTGGAACAACTTGAGGGTGAGTAAATGAATGACAATTTTTTTTTATATTTGGATGAACTATCCCTTTAAAACTTTCATAACCAAAATGACATATCATATTTCCAGTGAAAAAATGTCTTAAAGTGGCTTTAATACAACTCTACACCCTTAACTTATTTAGCATAAGAGGATGCAAATTAGTCCCCGCCTCCACTCAAATCACAGCAGCCCAGACCTGCTCCACTTTCACCCGAATGATGAATTTGCACATGGTTTGTCTTTAATCGTGATAAAAACACCAAAAAGACATGTGAACAATGTTGAAAACTTGATTTTCACCACATAAAGCAAACTTCAAACAGCAGGATATCCAGAGGTCAACAAAGAGCAGACGCATTTTCTCAAGATGCTATTTCAGTTTACTTTTCTAGAACATTTTGTTAACCTATAAAACAGCCTGGAAATGCGTCAGCTTCAAGTGCAATGCACTTCAAACAGTGCTTGGAGAAAGCAGAATGCATATCTTCTTGACAAGCGCAAAAGAGATTACCGGTGCAATAAAAAAAAAAAAAAATCATTATCTTGGCAATAAAATCCATCGGCATGATGTCTAATGTCGAAATGCATGATAAATGCAAAAAAAGTGTGCTTATGAAATATGAAGTGACCTTAAACCTGGTAATACAAGCTGAACTCTGTAATAATTTCGAAGACTGATTACCTGTGAACAAAACTATGACCTTTGTCATGCCTCAATGTGATGCACGTTTGCAAACCTCTGCTATATCACGCAATATGTGGAACAAACAAACTAATTAAACATGCTCAGCCAGCAAGAATATATGCTTGGTCATAATTCAGCATGCAGCAACACATCAGAAATCATATCTATAAAGCCTAATGCAAACTACGAGACAAATGTTTATCGAATCTGTCTACCAACTAAAGGGTGCATTCATTAATTAACTTTTAAAATACAGAAATCGTACTTCATCTACGCTAAGCTACACTTGGCGCGAGATCTTTGCGTACTTTCCAACATTCAAAGGCGACAGAAGTTTGAAACACTTGGACACAAGACGTCTGGCATGACTTCTGCTTAACTCAACCAGGTTTACAGTTAATTAGCTAAAATCAATCGTCTGTTGACAGATTCTTACTTCTTTTAAAAGCAAAAGACATTAGCTCATTAATGCTGAATGATTATCAAACTAGAGGTTCCTTAATAATATGCTGGAAAACCAGATTTCCAGTGGTCCTATTATAGCAATAAACCAGAGTGGGCGATGGATTTTCTGCTGTTTTGATGGTTCCCAAAAGAGCAGTGAACGTTTGCACGGCTGCAGCGTGATATAAATCAATGCAACAGAGCTGTAATCAACACTCTAGACTTTGGTGAAAAGATTTAACATGCACACAAACCCTCAGACATCATCATCATCAGGAAACACAAAAACCGTAATCTCACCTGCGCGTAATCTCTCTCCAGCGTGGCCTTTTTCTGGCTGTAGGTTCTGCAATTAGAAAGAAAAACACTGCGTAAAACTTTCAGACAACAATTAGCTTACATTTGAGTATTTTAGCACTTCCAGTTCCATCAACCTGAAGTTTGAAATAATGCATCCATAATGTTGAAGCTTGAAATAATGTCTGTGTTTATCACAAGCTCAAGATCATAAAATATCTCAGTAAAACCCCCTAGTGTTTTTTTTTAAAAAGCTTTTACTTGTCACAAAAAATGTAAACAAGTATCTAAATGAGAGTACAGAGGTTGTCGGGGAAATTGAACATCACTCAAATATTTATAAAATCATCTACTCACTAGTTGCTTTCTCAGCCTCATTGATCATATAATTGCACTCATGCAAACTACTCTAACTCATACTTTCAATAAAATGCTTTTAAATAAAGACCGAAAGCTTAATGCTTAAAGTTTGAATTTTCATGTTTCATGTTCATTTGTGAAGATGATGATCATGCTGAGCAAAACGTGTAAGAATCATAAACCTTTGCTGGTCACAGAGCTTATTTTCTGCAATAATCCAAAAACCAATGGAGAAAAAAAAAACTTTTTGTTGTTTGTTTGTTTTTCAAGTTCATTCAAGTTTCACCTGCAAAAATAGATCATCACTGCAGCTCAGTGAAAAAAAAAGAATACTCAAAGATTAAATACAGAACATTTTGCAGTAGATTTTGGAGCACTTACTGCTGTAACCTTACCATTTTAACTAACAATAATTTACTGCAAAACCATGACTAAATAGTCAACCAACAGGATGTCTGGCCTAAATGACATCACCTGTAAAGGAAAGTTGTTTGAGACCATGTTTTTTTTTCTCTTTAAGTCTTAAAAAACAAAGATTATTAAAGAAAATAATATTTCCAACATATTTGCCATTTCAATTATCTGCAAAATTGTGAGTGAAAATTGTTTCAAAGTAAATCCTACGCCATTTTTTCAGTGCAGATTAGAATAACATTCACAATAAGCCCAGAAATATGCATAAAGAATGTAAACGGGGTCGGTTTTGGTTTCATGCTGAATTTAAAGCATAAAGCAAGATCACAAGGGTCAGAGTTGTGATTTTTGAAGTTCAAACGGTCTGAGCAGCAAGACTTATTCATCTCCCTCACACATCAGACCATGAGTTGGCTGTGGCGACGGTGTTTTTAACATTCTTCCTGGTATGACTGGTTTGCTTTTCGAGCCAGAGGGCAGGAGGCATCCAGACAGCTGATGGTTTGAGAGCAATGCATCTCCCTTCGCAGCATTACAAAGGAGTACAGTCTGAGTCAAGATGACGAAAAACCACCAAGATACTGTTTTGTTTTGCTTTTCCTCCCTCCAATTCCTTTTCCCATAATCCCATCCCATTGCTGCACCCTCTGATTTTAATTTCAAATCAGTTAAACTCATTGCACGTGTTTTCAAACTCACAGAGGAAGGCTGTAGTGGGGACCGTCCTATCCTATGGGTGCCGGTTCATGTTTATGGGATTAGAGCGTGTGCGTATGTGGACTCTGTGACATTGCTTTTATGCAAGACAGGAATTTCCGCACCTCCCCCTCCCCGCAGAAATACTTCCAAATACGCAGGAAACCAAACTACAGGACCCCTCTGTGGCCCGGACCCAGAGTCCTATCAAAACAGGCCGAGATGCTTACATAGCGCCACAGTTTATGGGGGAAGAGGTTTCGTGTGGTATGTCACACATGCTTGCTCATCGCTTTTCACTTTCCGAGGGCCTGTGGGCCAGCGAACACACCTAAGGCATTTCATCCCAGTTCACAGCTACTGTAAAGACACCTTTATCTGCACTATACGAAATGTCAATAGTCGATATCAATCCCAGCGAAATTCAAATTTTACAGCAACAACAACAAATGTGAAAATTATTTGGTAACACTTTCCAATGTAGTTCCATTTGATAACATGAACTAACAATGACAAATACTACTAAAGCGCTTAGTAATGTTATTGTTATTTCCAAAATGTACTAACGCATTATTAAAATCAAATGTTGTGTCTGTTAATATTATTTAATGGACCTGAGCTGACATGAACTTACAGTGGTTTGTATGTTTATTAACTAATGTGAACAAAGATTAAAAAATACTGTAACAAATGTATTGTTCATTGTTAGTTAATATTTAGTTAAGTAACAATCTGATAAGACCTTATTGTAAGGTGTTGCCATTATTCTTTTAACACCACATCAACTGGTAACACTTAAGAATTCATTTAACATTAGTTAACTACATGAACTAACAATGAATCTGTTAACATTAGACATTAGTGCCAATGTCTGCATACAAAATCACATACTTCCTTATATAGTAGGCGGGTAGCCAGGGTGCGTCTCAATCAGCTCCCTAGTTCAGTATTAAGTGCACTGCCCAGGGAGCTGGCCATTTCTAGGGCCGTCCCAGTGTCTAAACAAATCCAGTGCACTGACATTCTCACTCCCTAGAAATTCCCAGAATGCACAGGAAAAACCACCGGAAATGTCTTCTGAAATCCCACAAGCTGTCAGAGAAATTTATGAAGCCTTATTTTCAGTCTTTAAAAATAGATTCTGTTTGTAATTATCTTTCATCCCTAACATGCATGAAAACTTAAGTAATTTGAGTTGTTAGAAGATTAAAAAGCCTCTTTTTTATTTATATACATTTATGCATGCTCCAAAATGCTTCAATATTTATTAAACATTTGAAACATTTAAAATGGCATTAAGCATGCTTCATCTGTTTGGCTAAATTTGAAAAAGGAAGACATATTTATTTAATTGATTTATTTACATTTATAAAGTTTTTTCTTGTAAAATGTACTCCAATAATCTTTATTTAGAACTAGGTAGCAGGATGACACAACGCAGGAGTGTGTGGTCAAGAGGAGCGCTGTGAAAATGAAAATCTTCTGGCTCTATGGGAAGAAGAGCACCTGGTGCTAATTGTACTGTCACTGGTTTCATAAGAGCATGAAGAGGTTGACCTCGAGGTCCAGTACAGCGACACACACAGCCGGGCCTGATGTCTGCCAGATCCCCTCCACTGAAACAACCTTCTTCTTGAACATCAAGGACACAAGCCAAACTATCAGCACATTTGCTCGTTTTGTAATTTATCTGTAGTAAGAGCGTCTGAGTGCTGCTGTCCTGCTAACTGTAAATGTGTTTATTAGAGGGAAAAAGGGATGCATATAGCCTGTCGATATCTACACAAGTGGCATCTATAAATGGAAACGAATCAGATCACGTGCACACACTCCGAGTGACAGACAGAGACGCATTCACACAAGAGCAGGTGTTACCACACATCCTCTTACTGCTGCAACAACACTCTTTGTTGCAAACATCAAGTCAACAAATGAATCTTTTACTCCTGTATAATAATCCTCAACACCACAATTTGCCCCAAATGTCAGCTCGACAAGAAAGCTACATGTTTTTTAATTTATTTTTTTTATTACTTAAACTTATCTTGGAGGTAAATGAAAAATTGCATCACGTTTGGTGTGAATAGTGTTAATTAGTGTTAACATTGCGTTAATCTCACAATGCACTGCAAGCAAGGTCTGAATGGGTGGAAATATTAAACCAAGACGAGAATGGAAATAATAATATATTTACATACTGTAAATATTTCTATAATTTGTTTTTATATGAACACATACATATACATATATATAGTCATGGCCAAAAATATCGGCACCCGTGGTAAATACGAACAAAGGAGGCTGTGAAAATTAATCTGCATTGTTAATCCTTTTGATCTTTTATTTAAAAATTTCACAAAAATCTAACCTTTCATTGGATAATAAGAATTTAAAATGGGGGGAAATATCATTATGAAATAAATGTTTTTCTCTAATACACATTGGACACAATTAACGGCACCCTTTTATTCAATACTTTTTGAAACCTCTATTTGCCAGTTTAACAGCTCTAAATGTTCTCCTATAATGCCTGATGAGGTTAGAGACACCTGACGAGAGATCAGAGACCATTCCTTCATCCAGAATCACTCCAGACCCTTTAGATTCACAGCTAGGACTGGAATGGCCAGCAGAAGCTTGGTTTTGTGCTCAGTGACACAAAACCAAGTGATGGGTTTGGAACGACATGTGGGTAAGTGATTAATGACAAAATTTTCATTTTGGGGTCGAGTATCCCTTTAATCATATATTTGTATATATATATTCATATTAATGTAGTTGTATAAATAAATCTAAACATAAAAATGCAAACATTCAAATGTAAATAAACACTTCTGGCAAAAATGCACATGGAGTGGGATGAATAGTTGTCTTGAGAGCTGGTTGCAACTAGGCAGGAAGTACAATCCACAAGAAGAGGCTGCATTCAGACAGTGGAGCATGTGAACTCCAGATGTTTAACTCTTTGCCACGACTGACCTACATAGGAAACACCATAGTAAGGGTCAGAGGTCACTTGGCCTGAGGTCACGTCTACTAATATGTCTCCTCTGTGAGCTACACAGTCAAATTTGGTGTACACAGCCATTTAACAGTTTTAGGTCAGTAAGATGTTTTTTTTTTTTTTTTTTTTTTAAGAAATTAATACTTTTTTCCATTAAGGATGCATTAAATTGATAAAATATTACAAGAAACACATTTATAATGTTACAAAAGATTTCTATTCAAATCAATGCTGTTCTTTTGAATTTTCGATTCAAAGAATCCTGAAAAATGAAATATATCATCAATATAGCAAATCAGCATATCAGAATGATTTCTGAAGGATCATGTGACACTGAAGACTGGAGTAACCACGCTGATAATTCAGCTTTGCATCACAGAAATAAATTACATTTTAAAATGCATCACAATATAAAAAATGTATTTTAAATTATAATAAAATTTCACAATATTTGCTGCATCCTTGAACAAATAAATGCAGCAGAAATGAGAAAAGTTCAAAACACATTAAAAAAATCTGCCCACTAGTTTCCACCATGTCAAACAGTACATACTATGAATTTATTAACACTTTAACCAATATACTATACTAGACCTCACTATGTACTGTGTTAAATTGAGCAAGTGGTTTTTACCAATTTTTTTGGTTTTTCTTTTAAACACTCTTTTCAAAAATATTATGCAGCATGGCATTCTGAACATACATACATAAAAGGAAACAAAGAGAATCAGGACGGAAGAGGAGACATCCAGAGGAAGAGGAAATGGGGTAAGATAGGAGTCTAAGTCAATAATTACAGCAAACCTCAGAATGACTAATTACAGGGCAGCATCTCAGCCTGAGGAGCCGTGGACGTCTAATGAAGGACCTTGCTCTGGGACCAACAGGTCTGAGTGTCTGTCTACAGCTGGGAAAAACCCAGCAGTGTCCTCGGAAACACTGTCAGTCCGGATTGAATGGCACTTAAATTATTAAATCAATACAGCAATGATTGCAATTAGAACTTGAATGTTATGTGCTAATTCGATCATTATATCTGGAAAGCAATCTTAACGATTCCTCTTGCAAGCATTGCTATTACTGCTAGTCATTTCAACAAACCCCGAACACATTAAGTGTTAGATTTTAGCACGTAACTAGTCCAACAACCACCAACCCACCAACCAGAAATTCCTAACCACAGCAACACATTCAGAAAATGAAAATATCTAGTTAACTGTAATTCTTTTGACTTTAAGTGGACTTGAGCATTGAGACACACTGTGTTTACTGCGAGCAGATCTCTGGTGGGCAGAATGGCACTTTCTGCAGGGGTTGTTTAGTGCGGAAACACTCGAGGCAGACCTGAGCAATTTGAATGCCTAGAGTCAAGCTGTAAACCCAGGAATCTCCTACAAAACTACAAACACACACAGCAACGCAGCCAATGTCATTTATCTTATAGGCAGAAGTTACAAGAGAAAGTCAAACACTAAAAGAATAGCGTTTGTAAGAAACAAAACAAGTCCTGTATCCAATAATGCTTTCGCCAATGTAAAAAGTCATCTTGTCTGAATCAGGGGAGAAATATGCACAGCTCAAGCACCGTTTACAAGACAAAACAGCCCAAAATGGTTCTAAACAAATATGTGGTTGGATTTTGATGTGAGAGGGCAACAGGGGATCGACTTTTTCACTGAAGGAAGCATTATTATGAACCCATATTTTGGCCAGAAGTGTCTTAATGATGGATTTGTTTATTATTAACACGCAGCTTTTGGCTTCACATGGCATTAATTGATGAACTGCAGTGGTGTGGATTATTTTAGCCGTTAGGACTCTCATTCTGACGGCACCCATTCACTGTAGAGGATCCATTGGTGAGCAAGTGATGGAATGATAAATTTCTCCAAATCGTTTCAATGAAGAAAAAAAACTTATCTATATCTCGGATGGACAGGGTACATTTTCAGCAAATGTTCTTTTTTGGGTGAACTATTCCTTTAAGTATGACTTGAGTTTCTAAAAAAAAAGTTTTGGGAGACACTGTAACAGGTTGCAGTTGTTTATACAAATTTGTACAAAATGTGAAATGACTAATTGCTTCCTAAGAAGCAATACAACAGACATAAACACTGTAAAAACATACAGATGGGAGAGTGACGTGTGTGTGTTCAGGCATAAACAAATAAAACTAATCCAGAGGTCAGTAAACCAAGAAAGATAATGTGAACTATTTCTGGCATAATATAATCATTTATCATAACTATCTACTTTCACTTTCCATTTGTTTTATCCAAACAATTTTTTTTTTTTTAAAGAGAAAGTCTGGTCTTTAAATATGGCTCAAATCCCTCCTTCAGTGTATTTTTTTTTAACCTGTTCATCTAGCAGGTAAAAATGGAGCACCTGTTCAGAAACATTATTTAAGGGATCATTCATGTCTGTATCACAAACAGACCAGGATGACACACGGTACTTTAATTCTCAAGGTTAAAGGGTCAAAATCACTAACTCTAAGCATGAGAACTGACTCGAGCATCACTAACAAGAACAAGAGTGCAGGAGAGTTAAATCCAGAGTATAAAAAAAACAAAGTACAACAACAGGCCAAGACAAAGGGATGGAGAGACTCAGAGATGAGATAAGAGAATCGATGGGCATTAGGAGGAGCGTTTTCGATCTAATTAAGAATGTCAGAGGCGTCTGAGCTATTGGTGAGAGGAGAGGAAGAGGTCAGAGAGGTCAAGGCCTTGTGTTTCACTTCTAGCTTTTCCAATTAGTGGTTGTTTGGGTGTAAGACCGATGTAATCACACAACACAGATGGCCAAGTGTGTGTGTGTGTTTCTGATGTGACGTCCTCTGTGAATATCACAAAACCTTTAAAAGAACATGTCTGAGTAATATTACACTCCAAAATCAAAAGACAGAAATATTTTGAGGAACATCAAGATTTTTTTCAAGTTTGGGATCGACAAGTTTTTCATGTTTTTGAAAGAGGTCTCTTCTGCTCACCAAGGCTGCATTTATTTGATCAAAAACACAGCAATTATGAAATAATATTACAATTCAAAATAACTGTTTTCAATTTTAATACATTTTAAAATGTAATTTATTTCTGTGATGCAAAGCTGAATTTTCAGCATCATTACTCCAGTCTTCAGTGTCAGAAATCATTCTACACTGTTAGACATTTCTGTAATTTCCACAGTTATTTACTGCATATAACCCAGTGTAATACTGCAAATTCCCTTTACAGTAAACAACTAACACCCTTTGCATCATGGGAATTTTCAGTGACGTCAACCCCCACATACAGAGACTTACTGTATTTTTTAAAATTGCTGTATACTACCGTAACGGTCTCTTTGGCGCCATTATACTGAGGTCCTCATTTCTTACATTTGGATTGACACAATTTGCCCTGCACCGTGTCTACAATGCCGCAGCAGCTTGGGACTGACTGCACTGGACGTGTTACATCGCTTGTAATGATTGGAAAATCCGTGTCAGAAAACAGCGTGAGCACTTGGAGTGCATCTGTACATCAGAAATATACCGGGGCATCACATTACTGTCCGCATCCACTGTAGATAGTATATATATATAAAAAAAATATATAACAGGTTCTATATTGCTTTTTTATCGAGTTGCGCCGCACCACTCACGTCCGAGGAAGAAATGGAAGCAGCGGGGCAGCGCCGCGGGTTTTTCCCGGGGATGAACCCGCGAGAGTGGAAGAGCTCTGGAGAACATCTGCGCTGTGTGTCGATGCACCTTATAAGAGAAAAAGACCAGCAAGCAAGGTAAAGGTCTGTGTGTTTGTGTCAGATTTTTGCACACCAGTTTAACCCATAGTAACATTTACTCGTCAACATGGCGGTTACAGAACTTTAAATTAAAATAGTTTTTAACGAGGTTAACTAATGTGAAATTTAGTTCAGGTGTTAGTAGTTAATGTTGGCCAGTAGCCTGAGAAAATAAAATCGTATGTTAGCTCGGTTAAACTAGTTTTATGGCTAGCTGCCTTTTCTAGTTTTAAAATTAGTTTGTTATAGTTTTTAATGGAATAAGATTTACTGCATTTTTTGTATTTGTGTTTTAAAGACAACTGCAACAAAGCATCAAGAAAGACATGAGCATGCCAGCCACCCCGAGACTGATAATTCATGGTAAGAGAACAACTATGGTTTTGAGAGATTTGTATATTCTATATGAGGTTTGCCTTTTAAAAGTGTGCTATTTCTTCTACTTGTTTTTCAGAGAAGACATTTCTGTCAAAGTGGATGGTGGGCAAAGATGGTAGCAGCACCTGGGTTTTGCAGATGGCTATGTATTCTTTGGCTGTTTGTCTATTATGTTTCTGTTGCCTAAAGATTATTTGTGAGAATGAGTCCAGAGGACACAACATAATCCACTGCAAAACGTCCTAAAACAGGAGAAATGGTGAAGATGCACTGTTCCAGCATTGGAAGTCTGTATTTTTAAGTGTTATACATGCAATGTTTTAAATAAAGAATTTGATATTTTGTAATTATTGTGTCTGTTTTAATTAAATGCCAGTAGTACCTATGTAGAGTAAAAATAAAATGAACTCTATATAAAAATTATAAAATCTAATGAAATCTAGATTAAAATGAATGAATTACAGTAGTATACTGATAAATCAAATACAGTTTGCTACTGTAAATCTTAATTACAGTAACTTACTGGCAAGTTACTGTAAAAACCCTTTGAAAGGTTTAACAGTGTAATATGCTGATTTATATGATTTGTAGTGTATATTGTCACATTATTTTCATGACAATAAAGCACACTTTGCCTAAAACTCAAATAGTAAAATATTTAAATGCAAGGAATCGTTTAAATAAAAATTACCGCATTACAGTAAAGATAATCTGAAAAACATCACTTGAGATTCAGATAACGAGGTTAAAATGTCTGAAGCATTACAGTAGAAATAGTTTGAGGGGAAATTACTTTAAAATAAAGTTTTGCGTTAAGAAAATTTATCCAATTTGAGGATTTTTTTTTCTTGTATTAGTGTAAACTGCACATGTTTTCGTGACTTTCTGGAGCATGTGTAAAGCATTCCACTTTGAAGCATTTGGCTCGCTTGCTCTCTTTAAGAATTCATAAACGTGTACGGTTGAATTTGCTTATGAACGCTGTGTTTGTGTGGGAGAACATGACTCGGTGTTAAAGTGAGCATGAGAGAATGTGAACTCCAGGGAGACAGCTCTCCTCCTTCCTTTATCAGCACCTCCTGCTCTCACATGCCTCCTCAAATTCCTTCATCCCCTTCAGAAAAACACCCATCATAATCTATAACATCACACACTGGCTCACTTTTCACATCCGAATCCGTTTTGCTCGCCTCACGTGTTGTAAAGCCTCCATCCTCACGGCACGGTCTGAAATCTCCAGGAATTTGCGCAGTTTTCCTTCCCAGATCACAGTCATCTGCTTTTTTCCACACTAAACACTCACAAGCAAGCACACACACAGCCCTCCAGATCATCTCCAGGACAGAAGGCATGTCTGGGCCTCTCGCTCCTATTGTTCTACCGCTCTAAAGACATCAGGGAAAGCGCTATAATACAGATTCATGGTGCTAGCTAAGGCAAGAATCACTATTACTACTTCTCATAACAACGTTTAGGGATTTAAAACATCAATTACTAAAATAAAAACCATTAAAGCACTATAAAAGTAATATCTTACAACTTGTGTGCTACATAGGTGTTCTGAATTCATATCGTCGCTTTGTGTGAGGAACAGGGCAAAATGAAAGACATTTACTTGTGGTAAAAACAGTAATATTATGAAATATTATTGCAATTTAAAATAACCGTTTTCTATTTGAATACATTTTAAAATGTAATTTATTTCTGTGATGCAAAGCCGAATTTTCAGCATCATTACTCCAGTCTTCAGTGTCACATGATCCTTCAGAAATCGTTCTAATATGCTGTTTTGCTGCTCAAGAATCATTTATGACTATTATCTATGTTGAAAACAACTGTGCTGCTTAATATTTAAGACATCTGAATGTTGCATTTCTGTCATCATTTTACTGCATCATAAAAGTAATATATAAAACTTGCTTGCTACATTAGTCTTCAGAATTCATATAATCGCTTTGTGTGAGGAAGAGACCAAATTAACAGACATTTTCCTCTGGTTAACTCTTTTTTTTTTTTTGCTCATGCAATGAAGGTCAGTGGTGGCCAAATCAACAGTAGACCTCATTAACTTTCATTATAAGGAAAAAAAAGAAAAAAAAACCTCTGACACATTATTCAATATATCTTCCTTTCTTTTATTGTCTTTCTGTATATGAAAGTCATACAGGTGACATGAGAGGAAGTAAATGACAGAATTTTCCTTTTTGCATGCATCTAAAACGATCGCTTTAATTTCATGTCTACCCAGACCAACCTAAAACATTTACACTATGTATCATTTATTGTCCACGCGTGACGCAGATCGACGCTCGAGCTGGTCTGAAGTCAGCAAGCAGATGCGTTTCGGTGATTGAGAATGCCGTTGAAAGAATGAAAAGACTTTTCATGAAATACCTCTCTGATCAAATTAGCCTCGAGATTCAGGAGGCAGGCCGACTCAATTTCATTAAAGCCTTTGAGAGTCGTGGGCTTGTGTGTGTGACGATGGTGGTAAGAAAAGCTCATTCATTAAAGAATGATGGAGAGCATGATTTCTGTGCATTTGGATGATAGAGTTAACGCTCAGGTCAGATCTGATTCAGAAAACCCTGTGAGAACCCAACATAACAAGAGCCTACAACAACCCAACACAACTGAGCTATTTTTACTGGGAATTCAAAGCAAAAATGGCTTCTATATTAAATAATAATTTAATAATGTATATGTTTTAAATAATCCAATAAATTAAACAGCAAAACATACATAATTTTGAAATTTAGCATGATTTTTTACTTTGCATTAGGAACTTGGACACACAAATATTCTTAAACATTTATTATTCTTAATTCATAATAATGGTCATATCAAATGCCTTTTTCATAAGGTTTTCCTCGTCTTGATTAAGGACAGACATTACGCCATGGCTCTTCACCACTCTCACATGTAAATAACATTAAGCAGGCCTGCACACTCATAGCGTTTTCTAGAAAAACAGTATAGTCGTCATACTGCCTCACGGGTTCACAATGAAACAGAGTCAGAAAGCGCAAGAGAAACAGATCCAGCCAGAAGAGTCTTGATGGAACTCATTATGTGTCTCATACACAAAGCGGCTCCCTCAAAGCAACTATTTCTCCTCGTCTGCTTTGCTTTTTCCATCTTTTTCATCTGCTTCATCCATCAGTTTCTGAAACAACAACTCTTTTTCAGCTCTTTAATATCACACAGGATTCCTCATCTATTTCCCACAATCCCTCAGCTCCCTCCCATGTCTTCCTGTCGGCAGTATCAGGGCATCTCTGATTTAGATACAGTCGCTCAACCGCTGCCCTGTGCAAATAATTTATCCCCCACCATTTGTGCTGCGGATATGAATGATTCCTCAAGTCATGTGAATAGGAGAGCTGTGTTATTTAGGGCTGAATGATTAAGCAAAATAAAAATGAAAACGCAATATGGCTTACCCAGGTGAAAAACAAGTGCACTTCCATAATGTACTTAAAGTGCTCTATTTTCACGCACTAATTTTGTACTTAATATACTAAAAATGATCATTTAGCACTACTTAAAATCATCTAAGTGTATCGTAGCACACCAGCGCAGTTGTAGCACACTTGAACCCATCTTTCATACACTCAAGTGTATTACAAGTGGTAGCTAAATACATTTTTTAAATACAAAGATAGTATGTTAAAAGTGCATTTTAGTTTATATTCATGGTGTCTAAAAATAGCACAGTTGAGTACACTTAGATGATCTTAAGTAGTACTAAATGATCATTTTTAGTATAGTAAGTACAAAATGAGTGCGTGAAAAAAGAGCACTTAAAGAACATTATGGAAGTGTACTTGTTTTTCACCTGGGTAGTGTGATTATCAGATCGCAAAGGTGTGATGTATTTACATAAAAATATGCCCCGTTGTGTTTCAGTGTGATGCGCTGCATGGTGTTCATTTACACATGAGCGTCTCGTGATCCAGTGTTTTCAGTGTTTCAGATCAGCTCACTGTAAATTCTGCACCACTTGAACTCATATTTACATATGCTTATAATGTGAATTTGAAAATGCAACATGCACTAAACTTCTTCTCAAATTTGCATTGAGAAGCACTTATAAACCAGCTGTTGTCAACAAAAGAGAAGCTTTAAAGGCACAGAGCGGTTTTCTGTCAAAGTAAAAGCATGACGGTTTAACATTTGAAAATGAAGAAATTAAGACCATACATATTAAAATACACTTACGTAATATTAGTATTGTTTTTATTTAGATAATAAGTAGCTATACCAACATACAATAAGAACAAGGATTATTATTATTATTTAAATATATCTAAAAATCACAACTTTTTCTGGCCAAATTGTGCAAACACGCACTGCAAACCTAGAGCTTTTTTTTTGTTCATCTTTAAAAATCACATTTAAAAAAACAAAAAACAAAATCAAATAAAATCACAAAATCAAAATTGTTATTAGGTAGAAGAAAGATTGAAAAAAAGTGCAACGCTAATGCTATTATTTTTCTAAATAATCAGACCTTGATTTTTGCCCAGCAGACAAAAAAAAGTTGGGACATCACCTGAGCCATTTCTAGTGACTGGAATATCTTGAAGTTGGACTTTTTTGACCGATAGACAACAACTCATAGCAGCCTAGCAACCACCCAGAACCATTTCTGTTGGCAGAATTGGACAGAAAGTTCCTTCAACACAGTTAAAGGGGTAGTTGATTGCAATTTCACTTTTTAAATGTTAGTTAGTGTGTAATGTTGCTGTTTGAGCATAAACAATATCTGCAAAGTAACGAAGTTTAATGCAAACAGAGATATCGTCTTTTAAAATTCTGGCAGTTTAATGGCAACAAAAATGGCTGGTAAGGGACTACAACGAGTTACTTCCCGGGTCCGTTACGTCAAGAACCCAGAATTTCACATAAACCCCGCCCCCGGGAACACGCAACAAAGGGGGCGAGGCCATGCTGCGCTATTTTAGAGAAGAGGAAGAGAAAACTACGGGTGCACGTAAAAATCTATTCATATATGAATCTCGATTCTGTCTTCTAACGATTCTAATGGATTCACAAGTTTCAAAACCAATGTTCCAGCAACGGTTCTTAATACTGTTCCTCTGCATCTCCCTCCTCTGCACACACTCTGCATCTCCCTGTCTCATTCAGATAATCAGCTCAGTAAATACACTTATTTTCACATAATGTAGCTATGAGAAGCATCATACATGGACGCGTGTGCGGTTGCCGTACTGTATTAAAGCTTTAATCAGAATAAAACCGTATATTAAAAGCTAACAGAATCAGTAGTACTTACAAATAACAGTGCATCTAAAAGTAAGAGACAACAACAAACAAAAAACTTAGGCCTACCATTAAAAGCACAGGTTCTGCGCGATCCTCTTCACTAATATTCTCTGGGTCTCAACCAGGCTCAAACTGATAAGCATTATTGACGACGCCATTGTTTACAATAGAACCGAAGCACATACCGCTGAGCTGAGGGGCGGGACGTTCAGACGCTTTCTAGAGGCGGTTTAGCCAATCACAACACACTGGACCAGCTAACCAACCAGAGTCCATCGTGTATTTTTGAGGGAGGGGCTTCATAAAAGCAGGAAATGATCAGCACGTTTAGAGGAGAATGGACAGAGCGGTGTAGAATAAAGGTAAATTACATGAAAAATAATGTGTTTTTTTAACAAACAAAGCATTAACACATGTTAGACTGCACCCCATGAACACAATCAAGCTTAGAAAAAACCACCCCTTTAACACAAGTTAAGTAACTCAAATGCTCACATCAGCGTCTGTGCATTTGTAAACAGGTGATCAACAGTAGAAATAAAAACACAGACTTCAGCAGAGCCCTTCATGTTTGAAGTTACTACTGACTCCAGCGTTCTGGTCTGTAAGAGTCAGCAGCACTTCCAAAAATACACTATGAACTCACCGCCAAATATATCTGACAGTGTGAGTGTAACGGTTATGAAGTTCTATGGTAATAACATATCTGCTCACGCGGCTGTCCCCTTGTCCTGTCTGAGAGACTATGGTCAGAACATTAGTGGGCCAGTAGGTAAACAGGAAGATCAAACTCACAAGAGCAGCTCAATCAATGGGGCTCTTTGACTCCTGGCCGAGACATCGATTTATCCCTCTAGACCACCTTGAGAATGTTTGTGTATGTTTTTGTCAGCAAGAGTCAGATGGAGAAACAAAGAACAGAGGACAGAGACCAGATCTATGGATGTATTTCACGCGAGTGACAATCACGCAGTGCGAATTATCAAAGACGCAAGCTAAGAGAATCGCCAACGCCTGTGAAATATCAGGATGTGTCGGCGATTCAAAGTCCTGCTGTGTGAAATGAGTTCTGACATCGGCGATGACCTACAGCCAATGAGAGAGCAAGATACAAGGTGTATAACCTCCTGTCGCCGATCCATCGTGCAATGTGAACACAGCAGAAACTGAATGCTACCCCAGCATGAGAGTCGTGCAGTGTGACAGCAACGGTGATCCGACAACAAAGCATTAGCTTTCGGCATCTGTAATGATCATCTCACACTAGTCCACCTTACACAACATTCAAACAGCTCAAATCGAGTTTAAAGTGTCAATGCAAATTCACACAAACAACTTCAAACCGATGCAAAATCTGCATGGGGAAATCTTCCGTCCACAAGCGAAACTGCTGACTGTGCACATTCCTATTGAAATGACTCTTCGCCAAACTAAATGTGATGTAAATGTAAATGTGTAAATGTGAGCGTAAGTTTAGTCTCATTTAAGCTAACTATGTTTGCTGAGCTTTTGTCTCAATGGGCTTTATATGAAAGTACAGTCCACTCTGCATTAATTGAAAAGACAACATTGAAAATTATGGAAGTCAGTTTCCGCAACAGAATTAGAAATAAAAAAGGTAATTGTGACTTTTTATCTTAGAATTCTGTCTTTTTTCCCACGCAATTCCAAGTTTTCAGTCAGAATTGCAAGAAAAAATAACTGACATAAAAAGTAATTATGTTTTTATTTATTTTTTTTTAATTCTGTGGCTGAAACAGGCTTCTATAGAAAATATATTTATCTTAATCGGACTGCATTTCTGTCTCATTTTCACACCAAATTGAAGGCAAAGTGTGTAGTTTCTACACCACTAGTGACATCAAACAATACTGCAGAAATGAAGATTTGGAGTTTCCAAATGGGTTTTCATGCTTCCCTTCCATCTTTGACTTCCATTATTAGGGCAAACAGTGATTCAAAATTGGTTGAGACAAAGTTGACAGGCCTCAAAAAAGCAGATCAATGTTTCCTTGGCAGTTCTTCCTGCACATTAAACTGAGCATTTTCACGCCCTAAATAAATGACACGCATCACCTTTAAGCATGGTGTCTAGCCTGACTAACAATGATGCCTTGTGTCCCATCACCATCACTAGCAGCAGCTATGGAACTGCACATTCGGCAGGATTCCAGATGGTTAGCTGACTCACGGCGTGACTGACTTTCATGTCTCAATATTTTTTGTCTTGTTTTCTGCCTGTAGTTGGGGACAGCAGAAACACCAGCTGAAGGTCTTTGGCTATGAGGCATAAAGCTATTAAAGCGTGCTGCAAGCAGCTCTCTGCAAAGATGCAAAGCTAGATGCCGGCAGAATTTACATGCAATAAGTATTCTCCGAACAGAAGGTATGACAAACAGACTACTTAATTTAAGAATAAGATATTTTATGTACAGGAGGCCCTTCTATTTTGTGAATAAAGGCAAAGCTATGCAGTATGACACAGAGTGAAGCACCTGCAATAAAAGTATTTAAGTCGCAACATGGATATTCTGGAAAATACAATATGCAAACTTTAAAAATAATAAAAATTTGCAATAAAAATCGCAACTGCAAATAGGAGAAGGGTTTAGAAAACCTGTTTGAAAACAATTATTAAATAGTTATTTTTGCGATTTTATTATTAAAAACTAACCCCAGTGGCACTAGGAATTACACATTTGCCTTTAACCCTCTGGGGTCCGAGGTCATTTTGGGGCCCTTGAGATGTTTTGACATGCCCTGATATTTGTGCTTTTTTCAGCTACTTAAAACATACTATTGACCAACATGTAATTTTTTTTGTATTCAGTACAAACTGTGCTACAATAATATGTGACCAAGATGGATGTACATGTTTGCATTTTTTAGAAAAAAAATATTATGCGTGGTTAGTACGTTTTGGGAAAAAAAATGTAGCTGAAATAAGGCCTTAAAACCCACACTAAATAGTCCTGAATAAGACTTTTGAGTAATCAGTCTTGTAGGCTAGAATATTTACTTCAAAATTATGTGAAAATCATTCTGCTTACTCATTCACAGAAATGTGTTTAAATTACACTAGTCTTTCAGACAGTCCATCAACTAATTACTTGTAAAAACATGGAGTTCAGCCCATCCTGACCCACTCTCTCGCTTTCTTTAGGACACACACATCTTTTTACTCCATAACACTAACACACACCAAAATAGCCTCTGCAGCAGATTACGATTGCACTGTAATTTTTGTCTTCAGCTCTCTTGTGAGGGTGTGCCACTGTCAAATATCTTCTTAAACACCCGTAAGCATGTACAAACACATACAAGCATAAGACGTGCATAAATTCCATGTCCAAACGCAGCGGTTTTAACACGACTCCCTCCCCCTGTTCTGAAACAACCCGCAATCCCTTTTAAGAGAAGACAAGGAGAGAAAAAAACAGGAAAAAAGAGAAAAGCAGCACAGTTATGACTTCCAGCTGTGGGAACGACTGGCCCGCGAGCAGGAAGTCCAAAGGAAATGCCTTCGTCACATCCCGCTCCTGTGTTCATTCTTCAAAAATGGGGAGAATTCACTCACTTTTTTCTGTGGCCTGTTTTATTAGTTTATTTTTGAGGATGCATGTGTGTTTTAGGCAGTGTTTTTTTATGCCTTACCTCATATCTTCCAATAAATCACATTCCGTCTGGTGTTTGAGGTGCAGGCGGCCGAGCTGCTCCGTATGCGTGTTCTTCAGTTCCTGTGTCACTTTTACCTGAAGAGCAGACAACATCATTAGAGGTGAGGAAGAGGATGGCACATGCCAGCTGCACAAACACACAAAATGTCCCACATGAGCTCATTATTGTGTTTCCAGCTCCAGTCAGCTGTACAAGACACGACAACAAATTCACAATCCTTACAAACAACAAGTGCAGAATTCCCACTAATCAAACTCTAACAGAGCAGACGGACACAGTTTTATGTTCGATTCCTTCTATAAAAATGTCACTCCACTGTCACAAGAGAAATTAAAGCTCAAGTGGGTCATTTTTTGGGTGTTAAAACTTTTTCCTGTCACAGTTTGGCATGCTGTCATTCAAAACATTGGCTCAACCAATGGTGTGAGTTTGGGGGCAGGACAATCTGACCAGCAGTGATCAGGGAACCTGTATGAAAATAGTCTTTTTTTCCTTTTTCTTTTTTTTGACACTCACTGCCTGAAATGAACACACTTTAGCTTTAAACATTTCTATATTACACAATATAATGCTGCTCATCTTATAGTTTAGAATAATACAGATAGATATAGTTCTATAATAGTCTAACCTATAAGACGAGCAATCATAAACTTGATCTAACTGACCTGGACTAACAATGATGAAGCTTTATGTTAAGTACTGTAAGTTTTTTTTTTTTTTTTTTTTAAGCATACAAAAATTAAAAACACATTTTTACATCAACTGAAACAAACTTAAATAAAAACTGTACCAAAATTAAAAACAGATGTTTTCATTTTTTCTGCTGACATGGACATTTCTGAAGGGGCTTATCATCATAAAAGTAACACTGAAGTGTGTAAAATGCCTCAAAGGCTTTAAAATGTCAGAAATGTTTCCAAGTTATTTTAACTGGATAAGATTAAAGAATTATAACAAATTACAACAGATTATGTATTTTTATTATGAGAAAAACATGTTATTTATATTTAGCATAACAGGGGAATTGTTTCCTGGCATGACGCATCCTAATATTATTTAATGTTATCTAAAGAGTTCAGAAACAATTATGTTATACAAAATGTGTTATAAAATATGCCAATTTTATACAGTATCAAAAACAGAAGAATTCATACATTTTTACTTACTAACGCAAGTTATCAGCAAAGGCACATTTAGAACATTAATATATCATGGTACTGAATAAATTCTGTCTGAAAATACATGGTAGTAGCATTTTGTCACATTTTTCTTTTATCACACACTTAAAAGTAAAGGTACCAAAGGGAGGTTTCACAGTGATACTATAAAAGAACCATTTTCAGTTCCCCAAAAATGAACCATATTTTTTGATTTTTGAAGAACACTTTAATAATCTAAAAAAAAAAAGAGAGCATTTTCCACTATAATGATTAAAAATAAAGGTTCTTTACTGGCAGTGTGCAGTATCATACCAGTAATATGAAAGACAAAAGTTTTAGGTTTATCTACAGGAAATTTCAAACATAAATGCTTTAAGGTCAACAATTAATATGCAGGTGATGGTTTCGTTTAAGACCTTTAACCGCTCACATCCTGAAGTATGTTGGAGTAAAATTCGAGGAATGATAAAGAACCCTTCAATTATGAAATCAACATTGATTGAGCTCATAAACAGCTCTGTGCTGGAATGACTATGGTGGCGTAACCTTCCAGAACTCTATAAAATAAACTTGATTACAGGAAATATGGCATTGATAAGTTTATGTTAAAAGAATAGTTCAGCAAAAATTAAAAATTTACTGAAAATGTACACACCCTCAAGCCATCCAAGTTTGTTTCTTCATCAGAACAGATTTGGAGAAAAGTAGCATTACATCACCTGCGCACCAATGGAGTGAATGGGTGCCGTCAGAATGAGAGTCCAAACAGCTGATAAAAACTTCACAATACTAATCCACACCACTCCAGTCCATCAGTTAATGTCTTAACTTTATGTTTTAACTTTAAACAGTCCCTTCTGGTCAAAATATGAGTCCATAATCTATAATAACGTTTCCTCCAGTGAAAAAAAAAGTTCATCCCCTATTGTCCTCTTGCATCAAAATGCAATGACATATTAGTTTGGACTGTTTGTCTTGTAAATGGTGTTTGATCTTTGTATATTTCTCTCCTAATTCAGACGTGACTACTTTTTTCACTGGATAAAATAATATCATGGATAGAGAATTAGTATTTTAGCCAAAAGTAATGGTTAATAAGAAAACGGCTTAATTATGGATTAATTTATTACAAACAAACAGCTACTTGCTGTTTAAAGCAAGATGTTAATTGATGGACTGGAGTGGTGTGGATTATTGTGAGGTTTTTATCAGCTGTTTGGACTCTCATTCTGACGGCACCCATTCACTGCTGAGGATCTTTTGGTGAGCAAGTGATGTGATGTTAAATCTCTCTAAATCTGTTCTGATGAAGAAACAAACTTGGATGGCCTGAGGGTGAGTAAATTCTCAATTTACTATTCTCTTAAAAACAATCAAGAGGAACACATTCTCCTCAATGTCTGGGTTCTGGTACCTGAACCAATCATGGCTACAAAGAAGGTGCGATACTCAGCTGCCCCACACAAGCAAGTAAAACCCAATGGGACCAGACCAATGAGCCCGGGCAGGTTGACTAATATCTGGGGAGAAACTGTTAATTACAACAGAAGTTCTCCACTTGGCAGGTGAGGAGATAATTGGTTCTGTAACAACTCCCTAAAGGTTAAAGGCAAGGAGGATGGAAAATAATACAGAACGGCCGGCATCCAACCCTACCAGCATCAGCAGGATACAATGTTACACCATAACACACGGTATGACAGCCGGCTGCACGGCTCTCATCAACACTTTGAGCTGTACAGGTGAAGCATTATTACTCCGAGATGGAGGAAACACTCACAGCAGCATTTGCGTCAGAGGAAAACAACAAAACAGCACATTTTCCAGGCATTTGCTCAGGTCTTTATGGAAAGATCCACACCGATGGCAGACACAGATCAGATCCGATCAGATATTTGGCATGAAAGACACATTAGATAACACATTTACTGTCTGACCAGCACATGCACCTTTTAGTCTCACATTTAACATAGGATTCACACAAATCATATACTGTAGGCTATCCTGTGTTCTGCATATCCATAGAAAGAGCTAGATGTCATTTATTGTGCATTCAAAAGAGAGGAAACATTATCAGCGTGACAACGACCAAAGCAAACACATCTTTGTTTAATATTTGCATTTTAAAGCGTCGTTTAGCGAAAATAAGAGGGTTATTGTGGGATAAACGTGTGCTACATGCTATCTGCCTTCCTTCTCTTCACAAGACAAAGCAATTGCAAAAAGTCAGACGTCACCTTTAAGGATTTTACACTCTGATGCAATGCTTTGATGATAAGAATGCATAAATGTGCGCGGAATGATAGGAATACAATGATTTTGCGTGGTAATTTCACATTCCTCCATACAGCCTGTGGGACACGAGTTTGAAACCCAACACCTCTGCTGTCACCTCTGAGAGAGAGAGACAGTAAAACATCTTTCTGTGGGATATATTAATTTAAACGCATTTTTCTCACATGTAGGTGACATTTGGACACATTTAAGCCTGATGTGTAGCACAACGTCAGACTTTAGGGTGAGAAAAATGATCAGTGATCCGTCTATTTGACAAAAGCGTGGTGACTCGGTCCAATCTGAGTAAAAACACACAAAACAAGACGACTCTAGTGGCTGCACGGTTTAACCGTTATCTGAGAACAAACCAGCCTAAAACACTCATCATCTCTAGAAAAATAGATGCTGAATTTCGGGATTATTCGGAACCGCTGCTGCTTTAAAAACAACAATAAAAACAGGACCGCTCGAGAAAACTCTTGATACATCGTTTCCGTTACATATAAAAACTGATACATTGTTTCAAAACAAGCCGCGGCTGGACACAAAGTTGCAACTTCGGGACAATGTAACAAATCACATTTAAAAAAAAAAAAAAAAAACACACGTTGTTCCAACGCTGGTTTCTTACCTTTCTTGGCGGAGGCTGCATGTTTGAACATTGGCACAAATGAAGTAAAATCCCAAAGAAATGATTCCCAGAGCGATCGGGATGGATGATTGAGAAAAAGAGATCAGACTGGGATTCGGATCTGAATTCAGACGGCCATGATGAGGCAGGTCCAGTCGGGCAGACGCTCAACAAACACTGCGGATCAGGGGAGAAAGTAATGAAAGAGAGAATATGCCTCCAAAGATGAGTCTCCAACCGTGAAATCCAGCCCAACAGCGCCCCGGACCGGGCACACCGAACCCCGCTGTACGAACCCTACTACTGGGAAGGCTTAGCTCATGAATATTAATTACGTAACGGGACGTTCGCTCACAAGGAGAACCTGATTGGCTTACGTTGGCGCGTGGGCAACGGTCAGCTGGTTATTTAAATATTAATGAAGTTGTGTGATTGGACAATTCAAGAATGCGCCAACGGCGAATGGAGTTCATTACTATTCATAAACTAGGCCTTTGTCATAGTAAAATTAGTACATTTCGCAATCCTAATGTTTCTTTATCCAGAGGATGAAAACAAAACAAATGTAGATTTACTTCCGATGGAGTTGCAAAATTAATTATCGACTGTCGAATTCGGTCAAAATAGATATCAAATGCATAGAATAATTAAACGAACAGTTCTGGAATGTCTAACACATCTGTAGCATCGACATTCAAAACCACTAAATCTGCAGGGCTGAACATGAGGCTACACCTTCAAAGATTTATTAGATTTTTCTTGGAATGTGTCATAAAGGTCCTTGAACTTGTGTCTTGTGTATCTGCAATATAAAATTCACTGGATGTTACACAATGATGCATAACATTATTCAGAGCAAAGAAAATGGACGAACCTCCTATTTATTTCTATCAGACAGTGCTTTTATTCTTTTACCCACAATGTAAATCTCTCTGAATAGGCTGGGGCTAGTTGTCACAAGGGAAGAAATTAATGAAAGAACAGTCAAAACTACTACTCAGACTTTATTATGACTATTTTCTACATGTTGAAGTGATGGAAAAACCTGATATAACTCCAGTGGAAGAATCATAAATTCAGTCAAGTGTGCCCAAACATTTGTTGTACGTGCAGAGACCGACCACATAAAGTTTAGCTCAGGTTCATAACTCAGCTTACTAAGGGTAATAATTAATACTGTATTGTTGGACAAGTAAGACAGTAATCGAACACCTTGACGTTCACAGTGACAGAGTCACCGAGTAAGGATGACGGACCTCGTGTAAATCTGATGAAGCCTGTTTTGTCCTTGAATTGAAACTGTGAAGGTCTCAGATGAATTCAACCTGAGAGGAACAGAAGAACAGGTCAGTGCAAAGCTTTGCTGTTTTTTGCATTCAATTCATTAGGTTTTGTCTGTGTGTAAAATATTCTTTTGTATTTGTACTGTAAAAACAGTTTGTCAGGAAGCCAAGCAATATGCCTCATGTGTTAACATCTAAACTATGGTTTTATTCAGGCTACTGTATATACCGTATGAAGTCAGCCTGATTGCTTTAGATAACATATTTGAAGAACATAACAAAAAGTATAATTAAAAACAGAATGATCGACAACACAATACTAAGAATCCATTTTCAAAGAAAACTGCCAAAGATTTAAGAACATGCAGTGTTTCTCCTGAACGAATGAATTTCCAGTTTCTTTCGGGTTGTGTGAAATTCTCTTCACTGTACTGCTGGGCAAGATGTTAATTATTGATAATTAGCATACGCCTTTTTCCTTTGCCAAACTCTGCAGGGTTCTCGCCAAGGGCAATATTCTGAAACATGTTAAAATGCAAAGCATGGTGTGTTTTTTTTGTTGTTTTTTTTCAGTATTATTGATTTGAAATAGATTACTGAAACATAATCTTGATAAACAGATGTGATTTCAGTTGTAACCTTAAAGAACTAGTTCACCCAAAAATGAAAATCACCCTCAGGCCATCCGAGATGTAGATGAGTTTGTTTCCTCATCTGAATCAATATTGACTTTTACGAATCAACATTGACTTAAAATTATGAGCTGGAATGACTAGGCAGGAGTAGACATCAGGAAGTCTAAAATAAACTTTGTTACAGGAAATATGGCACTGATAACAACCTTATGAGTTAAAGGAAAAGTTAACCCAAAAATGAAAATTTGCTGAAAATACGCACCCTCGGGCTATCCAAGATGTATAAGAGTTTGTTTCTTCATCAAAACAGATTTGGAGAAATGTAGCGTCCCATCACTGTCTCAGCATTGGATCCTCTGCAGTGAATGGGTGCCGTCAGAATGAGAGTCCATACAGCTGATAAAAACATCACAATAATCCACAGCACTCCAGTCCATCAGTTAACATCTTGTGAATTTAAAAGCTGCCTGTTTATAAATAACAAATCATTAATAGTTTGTTTTTTTTTACTTCAAACAGCTGCTTCCAAAAAATGAGTCCATAATCCATACTATTGCTTCCTCCAGTGAAAAGGATGTCTCATCTGAATTGAAGTATTGAGAAATATCGAGAGTTTTTCACAGATCAAGCACCATTTACAAGCAAAACACAGCTGTTTGGACTTTCTTCATTCTGACGGCACCCATTCACTGCAGAGGATCCATTAATGAGCAAGTGAGGTAATGCTAAATTTCTCCAAACAAACTCATCTATATCTTGGATGGTCTGAGGGTGAGTAAATCTTAAGCACATTTTAATTTTGGGGTGAACTATTCCTTTAAAGTGAAATAAACCTCGCTCCCTGCAGTCATGCTGTGTGAGGCTTCCAGAATGATTGACATATTATTGGCTGATGCTGTGGCCTATGAGAGCAGGCTGAGGCATGTAAACACACCCACAGTGGATATATGCAGAATAAACAGGCAGAGAGGTAAAGCAGGTAGGTATGCAAACTGAAAGGAGGCACAACTGTTGCCTGCATTGCTGAAGGAACCACTGAAAGTATCTGTGTGAGTTGCTTTTAATTTTGCATGTGTAAATGATGCTTCTTTAACATCAGTAAAAATGCATTACTATTTGTATCATGAAGTTTTTTTAATGATAAGTTAAAAAAGAGAGCGCAACTAAATTATGCATTCATAAAAGTTATGATCTGTCTGTTCAATAGTTTAAGTTACCTCAAATGTCATTAGACGCAGATATGACCTATAACAAACATTGGACCATGTTCTGAGGAAATTCTTAGTGAGTTCTCAGCTACTTTCTGATTTTATCTAGTGCACTGATCGATATGTTGCTCTGTGTCATTAATGAAAGCACTGTAAGGAGTGTGTGACTACCAGAACAAGCATTTAGTGCTACTTTAAAAGCTCATTTTCTACATTGGGCTTTGAAAAACAACTGGAAAAACCCAGTTGAAGAACAACAAAGTTCAAGAAACACTTGTATGCTGTTATATACTAGCTAATGCATGCTGATTATTTTTTGCATTTTGCAACTTAAATGCACAACAACAAAAATAATAAATCCATGAATCAGTCTCATTCATTTGAACTAATTAAATATTGCTTGTTTGACAGATTGTATGTGTATCATTTGTATATGTTGTCCCCTCAGTCCTGAATTTCATATCTTATTCCTCAGATATGATTGATTTCATTGTCTTTCTTCTCTGGCAGATCTGGATCAGAATGGCAATATTTAACAACATAACCACAACTAACATCAGCGATCGCTATCACTGTAAGATAGAAGAGAACTTCAAGTACATTTTCCTCCCGGTGAGTTACACTCTGGTGTTTGTGTTCGGTCTGGCGTTGAACATCACGGCCATGTACGTCATCCTGTTCCGAACCAAACACTGGAAGCCCAGCACCATCTACATGATCAACCTCAACGTCTGCGACACGCTTTACGTCCTCACCCTGCCGTTCCTCATCTACTATTACGCTGATAAGAACGACTGGCCGTTCGGTGAGCTGATGTGTAAGCTGATTCGCTTTCTCTTCTACACAAACCTCTACGGGAGCATCCTCTTCCTCAGCTGCATCAGTCTGCACCGGTTTTTAGGCGTCTGTCATCCGGTGCGCTCTTTGTACTGGATGAACGGCCGTCGCGCTCGTTTGGTTTCTGTGGGAATATGGATGATCATTCTCATCTTACAGGCACCGATTCTTTATTTCTCCAGGATGAACAATAACGGTGACATGAAACCACAGTCAACGGTCTGTTATGACACCACAAGCAAGGAGCTCTTCACTTACTTTATTGTTTACAGCTCGGTGGTGATGTTCCTGCTTTTTGTCATACCGTTTGGGGTGGTGCTGGTCTGCAACGGACTGATGGTAAAGAAACTTCAGGAACCCGGTATTGGTGGAGGTCCAACGTCTCAGCGCTTTAAGCAGAAGTCGGTGAAGATGATCATCATTGTGCTTCTGGCTTTCATGTTGTGCTTCTTGCCTTTCCACGTGAACCGCAGTATATACTACACCTTCCGTTACCTGGACAAACGTGTGAGCTGCTCGATGCTGGAGGCTGCCAGCATGGCCTACAAGGTCACGCGACCTCTGGCCAGCGCCAACAGCTGCATCGACCCCATCCTTTACTTCATGGCAGGACAGGGCTTCAGAAGCAGCATCAAGAGCAAGAAAAGTAAATCAAGATCTGAAAACAGGAAATCACCCTCAACCGCTTTATAGTGTGCTTGAGGGAAAACGAAATTTAGAAGTATGTGGTGAAGGGCCTCGCTCAGGGAAACGACCTGTGATGAATAACTGCGATCAATGCTGATGAAATGTCTGAATACGATAAAAATCTTAAAAGTAGCTCCTAATAAGGAACCATTTGGTGTTGCATATATAGAAAGTCCTTGTTCCAAAGGACGTTTTGTAGAATGTGAAGGACAATATTGCTATATATATCTGCTCTCTGACCAGAGAACATGCTGCGTTCTTTTCATGTTGCATAAAACTCTGATTCTGTTTAGGAACCTTGCAAACTGGCACCTTGCCTGAAGATTCATGGGAATATAGGTTAATTAAGTGTTCACGAAAAGGTGTGTCAGGACGGTTAGTATCAGCACAACAGCATTTCACTAACTCACTGGAATTTGGTTCAGTTCCAGGATATTATTCCAGGACACAGAATCAGATAAAGATGCCTTAACATGCCTTTGATGAGATCAGGGAGTCAAGCCAGCTGTTATTGTCAATTAAAACTAAAACTGAAAGTAAAAATATTAAAAACTGAACTAAAGCTGAAACAAATAAATATTAGAATAAAAATAAATAAATAAATATTAGATGCAAAACTTCTAAAACTTGAACAATACTACATCTATTTAAAACTAAAACTAAATTAAAGCTAAATAGAAATGTTTAAACATAACAAAATGACTAAAAGTTAAAAATAAAATTTAAACAAAAACTATAGATAAATAAAGGGAATATAAAAGAGTAGTTCATTCATGATGTTAATACTATAATACTATATAAATAACATTAAAATAAGACCGTCTTCAATTCAAACAAAACGACATTGCTGAATCAGAGAAAACTGAAAAATTAACATATTGATGGTCAATGAGAGGACGAACATAGATAACACTGATGTCTAATTGTTTAAAGTGTCTATACTAATAATGGGGTTTGTGATTTATTGCTTTATATTCATTGCAGTGATAATAGAAAAAGAAATCTAAGTGGCTGTTTGTCATCCATTTATTTGTTATTGTGTGTACTCAAATAATGTAAAAACAAACAAACATAAAATGTTGTAAATGAATTGGGATATAGACTGCACATACACTTGGTCAAATGTATGTTGTTGAGTAGGGCAACTATTCTGTTTATAGTTTTCTAGAAAATAAACATAGTTACATAGTTACAAGTTACAGTCACTTTCCGTAAATAAGTGAACTGTGTGACCATAACTGTATTAAATATTAAGACTTGTTTTAAAGAATATGCTTTTTCTTGTTTTAAACAAACCTAACAAATGATTTTTGTGCTTAAAACAAGAAAATGAATCAATAAATAAATGTCTGAAGATATATGTGTAAATATTAAGAAAACTGTACACCATGTGGTTTAAATACCAAGAAAATCAATAAATGCGTTATATAAATAACTACTTTATGTAAATAAGTAGCCTGTACACTTGAGGTTATATCATCCATGTCCATGCTTTCACGGGACATTAAACCCATGACATTGGCATTGCTAGCGCCATACAATACAATTTCAACTTAAACCATATGAACCAAAATATGAACGGTGACTTTTCTCTGGTCAATTACTGTCATTCTGAACATACAATAGCAGTATTGTTTGAAATGATAAACTGGCACTTTTTAAAGATGGAAATCATATTAGGGTGAAGTTTAAATAAATTTGCTACTTTGCTTTAAGCAAATGTTGACATTTTCTGTCATCCTGGTTTAACTTAATAAATAAAAACTGCCAATTTATTAAGAAATTTCAGGTGTTTCTTAAATTCTTTTTCTTGGTGTAATCGAAATGTTTCAAACAAAACATGTTTTCTTTGGAATAGATTAAGTTTGAATCACTTTCACTTGTAATTACAGTATCACTTTCCATCCAGCACTCAGAAATAAATGTGCAAAACTATCACTGGGACAGTAATACTGCATGTACCTTTAAAGTATTATATGTATAATTTGGTGGTAAATAAGGTTCACAGATGTTTTTTGTTGTTGTTGTCGTTGTTTTTTTAGTATTTGTACCTTTGGCCATTTCATGATACATCACCCTACATTAGCTAAACATTCCTAGACAGTAACTTACGTCACTGCATTGCTTGCACAAATGTGTATGTTAGTCTAAATTTGGAACAATAGGGGCCAGTTGCGTAAAAAAGCCTTACACTGTAAAAAGTGCTAAGTTGACTTAACTTAAAAAATTGAGGAAACCTGTTGCCTTAAAATTATTAAGTAAATAATAATTAAATTTTTAGTTAATTGAACTTGACAATCCACTTAACTTATTTTTTTTAATTATCATTTACTTAAAAATGTTAAGGCAATGGGTTTCCTCAATTTTTTTAAGTTAAGTCAACTTAGCACTTTTTACAGTGTACAAGTTTGTAATCAAATTTTGTTCTTTAAGACTGGTCTTCATTTTTATTTATTTATTTATTTTTTACATGAAAATATAGATTAGTCTAAGATGAATGCAAAAAATAAGACTGATTACCTCTTGGATAACTGTTAGTTGGGCAGACCAGTTCTTAAGACACAGTCTTAATGTAGAGGCTAAGTTTATGCAACTGGACTCTTGTCGCTCTTATCTGATTAATGTAATGAAACAAAATGCATAATGTTAACCTAAACAGTGACTCTGTCGTGGAAATGGTTCAGGAAACCTAAACCTGATGGTAAACTACTTACATCAAAGAAGCAATGAGGTAAACCGGACAAGAAGCACCATGCCATCATGTTCTCATGTTAAGGCAACAGTCCAACATCTAATCACCGAAAACTAATTACCTTGGCTTACAGACAAAATGTTCACTTGAAGAAAGAAAAAATGGGCATCATATAGTGCATAGAAAGTCAAATGTATAATAGAAAATTTCTATACATGCTCTTCCAGGCTAGGGTGAAGTCATATTGCAATTGGAAAATGATGTGATGGGCGCCAAAGACTTCAGATATACAGAACAAAGATGGTGCACTACTATGACTTTATGAATGGGAGAAAATCCAACACGCAATATGGCAAAGTCCCACCTTCAAAATAAAAGTATTACAAGTATGCGAGTTATGTAATCAGATTACTTTTTTAAAAGTAACTAGTAAAGTAACATATTACATTTAATTTAGAAGGAAATATCTGAGTTACTTTTTCAAATAAGTAACGCAAGTTACTTTGTTTCCCATGTATTGACTAACAGCTCTTGTGTTGCCATGTTGAGAGAAATTATGCTTACTGTATTTCTAGACTAAATGTGAACATGCATTTACTCATCTCACCTGCACAAAAACAGATTCAATACTCCTCAAAATCAATAAAAACAGTCAAATGCAAACTTAGAATATACAAACCTGCAATAATGAAAAATGTTAAATAAGATAAATATCATTTATGTATTTAATCCCATTTTATTAACCAGTGTCTTTGCTACTGACCATTGATGATAGAATTCAACCATAATAAGCAAAAATGACACATTTGTGTTTTATTTTTGTTACTGCTGAATAGTGTTGAACTTGATATGAATTTACATTTCCTTCAGCCTGAGGTGTATTCATTTCAATTCATTTTGTTGTGAAGGGACTTTTACATTTGTAAAAGAAGAACTTCTTTATATTAAAAACAAATAAGCAGGCCCTGCCCAGATTTAAAATGCAACTCAAAAATAACGTAATGCATTACTGTCCATAAAAAGTAACTAATTAATGTAATTAGTTACTTTTTTAGGGATTAACGCCATATTGTAATGCATTACTTTTAAAAGTAACTTTCCCCAACACTGCTTGTAACTGGAACGCTCTCCCAAGTTGGAGCTCCGACTCGGAGTCCAATATGGCTGCTCAGTGCATCAACAGTAGAGAAAAAGTAGTAATATTTTGTTTATAGCACTTACGTTTGTCTGTGTCTCAATAAACTCAGTGGTGCAGACAGTACTATCAAACCTCTATTTGTGATACTATCTTTGCGAAAAAACATTATTTTGAACAGCTCTGCGCTTCTATATATAATATTAATCAACTTTAATATTCTCTTAATAAACAATTTTAATACATTAACACATCAAAATCACGCATGAAAATAAATACTTATGGACCTTTTTTCACATTTCCGGGTTTCTCAGCAGCGGAAGTCATTGGGTAAACTTCTAGCGGTGAATGGGAGATTACATCAAATATATTTTTTGTGTTTCCATTTGGTCAAATAGCAAAAGAAAAATGACAAAATAAGTGTTTTCGTGACTTTTAAAAAGAGGGGGGGCGGGACAACTAGAAGTGAGACTGATAACAGCAGTCAGAAGAAAAAAAACAATGTCAAATTTACCTTCACTCCAAAACAAGTGGATATATTAGAAACAATCGTTTCCATATTAGAAACACCCTCACAGTAGCAATAACTAGCTTTGGTATAAAGTGTTAGAAATGTACATACAATTTTTTAAAAATGAAAATATTAAAAACTTTTAAGAAATTTTGAGGCTATCACTGTTCATAATGCATTCTGTTTACATATTGTTTATTAAAATAGCTGGCAGTACACTGTTAGACATTTCTGTAATTTCTGCAGTTATTTACTGTATATCACCCAGTATAATACTGCAGATTCCCTTTACAGTAAATAACTGTAATACCCTTTGCATCATGGGAATTTTCTGTGACGTCAGACCCCACATACAGAGACTGTATACTACTGTGTTTGCTGTAACAGCCTCTTTGGCGCCATTCTATTGAGGTTGTTTTATTTTCCTCATTTCTTACATTTGGATTGACACGAATTGCCTTACACCGCAACAGCTTGGGACTGACTGACTACACTGGACGTGTTACATCGCTTGTAATGATTGGAAAATCCCTTTGTACTTAGTGTCAGAAACAGCGTGAGTGCTTGGAGTGCATCTGTAAGTCAGAAATATACCGGGGCATCACTTTACTGTCCGCATCCACTGTAGATAATATATAATATTACTATATATACTATATACAATGGGTTATATATTGTTTTTTATCGAGTCGAGCCGCACCGCACCGCGCCACACGCGTCCGAGGAAGACACGGAAGCAGCGGGGCAGCGCCGCGGGTTTTTCCCGGGGATGAACTTGCAAGAGTGGAAGAGTTCAGGAGAACATCTGAGCTGTGTGTCGATGCACCTTACGAGATAATAAGACCAGCAAGCAAGGTAAAAATATATGTACATTTGTCTGTGTCAGATTTTTGCACACCAGTTTACCTAAGGTTAGTAACATTTACCCGTCAACATGGTGGTAACAAACTTACTATGGTAAACTGCGCTGACGTTTCAAACGACTTTTGTCAGCTTATTGAATTAAGTTACCGTTACCGAATTAAAATTATTTTTAACGAGCAACGCTTATCTTATATTGACATTAGGTTAACGAATGTGAAATTTTATTCAGGTGTCAGTAGTTAATGTTGGTCAACTATAGTTTTGAGAGGTGTGTGTATTCTATATGGAGTTTGTTTTTTAAAGTGTGTCATTTCTACTTCTTGTTTTTCAGAGAAGACATTTCTGTCACTAACAAAGTGGAGGGTGAGCAAAGGTGGTGGCCATGTTTTGGAGCAGCACCTGGGTTTTGCAGATGTTTGTCTTTTTTCCCCATTATGCTTCTGTTGCCTAAAGATTCTTTGTGAGGATAAGTCTAGAGGTTACAACATAATGCACTGCAAAACGTCCTAAGACAGGAGAAATGGTGAAGATGCACTGTTCCAGCATTGGAAGACTATATTTTTAAGTGTTATACACGCAATGTTTTAAATAAAGAATTTTATATTTTGTAATTATTGTGTCTGTTTTAACTGAATGCCAGTAGTACCTATGTCGAGTAATAATAAAATGAATTCTATATCAAAATAATCAAATCTAATGAAATCTATATTAAAATGAATGAATTACAGTAGTATACTGATGAATTGGATTTTTTTACAGTAATTTACTGTAAAACAGTACAGTTTGCAACTGTAAATCAAATGCAGTTTGCTACTGTAAATCTTAATTACAGTAACTTGCTGGCAACAAAAAGCCCTTTGAAATGTCTAACAGTGTATATTCCATTCCAAACACAATCGGTTTTGTTTCATTGCTTTGACAAACCAATAGCTCAAACATTGGTGGAATTTTACACTAATAATGGAAGATGGGCATGAGACGCATTTTTGGAAACCTGTTTACCAAGTTAAGATAAGTTCTCTCAGCATACCGAGTGATTGACTGATGCACTAACGAATGAGAGAAGGCTTGAGGCGTGTTGGCACGAGTAGTCCCGCCCACAATGAAGAAACCCAGCATGAACAGGCAGAGGAAGAGCAGGACTGTGCAGGTATGAAGAGCGTGAGGGGACTTTCCTGAAACAAATCTGCCGAAAACACATGTGAGTATATTTTTTTCTATTCTTTTCTTTCTTTTTTGTTGACAATCATGTTTATCTACTGAATGTGTAACTTACAAAAATATGCAATGTTTGGACTTCACTCTGATAGATAAAACTATCAAGATGTGTTAGTTTCTGGAATATATACTGCATTTTTACATTTATTCATTTAGAAAATGTCTATCTCCAAAAGTGACATCTAAATAATGAATGTTACAACACCAATGATTCATCCTAAAAACACAGTAACATTAGACAAAAGTCAAAACTCTAAAGTTCTGTTTAAGTTTAATACTGTTTATGGGGTCCACAATTCTGAGACGCCATAATAAAAAGATTCCTAGATTCTCAAATCATGCTAAATAACATGATCAGGTTTTGGTTATGACAGCATTTGATAATATATCATTTGTAATGAAACATATTTATTTTTTAAGGCTCTAGAATGTGGGACGTGCCTGGAGGCTTTTTGTGAAATTAGCTGTTATTGAAACATTATCTGAGGAAGTTCTTAGGAAATTCTCATGAGGATTTCAAGATACTTTGTGGTTGATTTGCTTCATTGATCGATATGATGTACTATTCTCTGGCATAAATGAGAGTGCTGTTAAGCTGTATGATTAGCAGAAAAAATCATCTGTACTTCGTCTGTTCGTCCCCTGAGTTTGGAAAAAACCATTTGAGATTACATCAACACTCTGTTAAGAACAATATTCCAGGAATATTTCTAGGCTGTCATATGCATAACAGTATCAATATGGGTGTGAGCAGTTTGTGGACATTTACCACCTCTTAGAGAAGCACATGTGTGGTGTATGTATAGGAGCCCAGACAGACGCCACTCAATGAACACTTGTTCCATTAAACTATTGCAACATGACATCCAGTCGACATCAAGATCTATTGTACTATGCAAGACCAGGCTTGGGAAGCAATGAAATGCTTGGAATGATGTTACAAAAATGGATTATCAATATATTTATACTCCCACCCCCCTTTTGTTTTTGAGGTGAAATACGACATGAATATGGTCTTGACAGGTTATATGGCATTCATCCTGATATATATTTTCCTAACCAATTCACTGCTGAAAAAAGCTTTTTTTTGTCTGGCAGCGTAACCATTATTTCCTCTTTCTAACATAAAACAGCATCATTTTACTGTTAATATTGTAATATTAATACATAGAGAATTTGTTTTGAAGATTAGTTAATATTGCTTTATTATCTGTATTTGCATGTCCAATGAAAAGTACATCAATATCACTTTGTAAATTTAAGATATGATTTCATTGTCTTACTCTCTGGCAGATCTGGATCAGAATGGAACCGGTTAACAATACTGGAGGAACTAATGATAGTCAAGTCTACCGTTGTGAGTTAAAAGAGAACTTCAAGTACATTTTCCTCCCGGTGAGTTACACTCTGGTGTTTGTGTTCGGTCTGGCGTTGAACATCACGGCCATGTACGTCATCCTGTTCCGAACCAAACACTGGAAGCCCAGCACCATCTACATGATCAACCTCAACGTCTGCGACACGCTTTACGTCCTCACCCTGCCGTTCCTCATCTACTATTACGCTGATAAGAACGACTGGCCGTTCGGTGAGCTGATGTGTAAGCTGATTCGCTTTCTCTTCTACACAAACCTCTACGGGAGCATCCTCTTCCTCAGCTGCATCAGTCTGCACCGGTTTTTAGGCGTCTGTCATCCGGTGCGCTCATTGTACTGGATGAACGGCCGTCGCGCTCGTTTGGTTTCTGTGGGAATATGGATGATCATTCTCATCTTACAGGCACCGATTCTTTATTTCTCCAGAGTGAGACTTAATGGTAAGGATCTGGTCTGTCATGACACCACCGTCAAGGACCTCTTCAATGACTTTCTGGTCTACAGCTCGGTGGTGATGTTCCTGCTTTTTGTCATGCCGTTTGGGGTGGTGCTGGTCTGCAACGGACTGATGGTGAAGAAACTTCTTGAGCCTGATGATCTCAGAGAACCAATGTCACAGCGCTCCAAACAGAAGTCGGTTAAGATGATCATTATTGTGCTTCTCGCTTTCATGTTGTGCTTTTTGCCTTTCCACGTGAACCGCAGTATATACTACACCTTCCGTTACCTGGACAAACCGGACTGCGACGCGCTACGACTCTCCAACAACATGTACAAGGTCACGCGACCTCTGGTCAGTCTCAACAGCTGCATCGACCCCGTCCTCTACTTCATGGCAGGACAGAGCTTCAGAAACAGCATCAACAAGAAATCAAACATAAAGTCTGACAAATCCCTCTCAACATTACAGTAAAAATTTTGATTTTTTTTAACATCTTTATTTCATAGAATGTCCTATTTTCCTGGCTAGGATTTCTAAATTGCCTAAAATATCCGGTTTTGTTTTTATAGCTACTTGCTAAAACAAATGACTGAAAAGTAGTTTGACCAATAGCATGCAGGCATAGTGCATAATCCCAGAAGGTGGGCTCTACAGAAAATGCTCAAAGCAATGCAAATACATGTAGGCCTTCATATAACGTGAGGACTGCAGAGAGATCATCAATAGGAAAACAAAGCCAAACTCGGACATTTTAGGAAGTTTAGAAAGTATATCTGCCAGAGAAAATAGGGCTTTTCACACTGCACTTAACCTATCATCGTTCGAGGAACGTTTCAGACATGTAGCTAATTTAGAGGTGAGGTTGGCACCATTTTTACCCGGCGAGCTAGACACCTGATCGCTTGCCTCAAAAGTGAAAAGGTGACAGAAAACGCGTCAATTGGAGTGTAGAGGCCGTTTTATCCTCACTAATATGTAGCTGATTTAAATGTTTAAATATAGCTTGCTTCACGCCATGTCGTAATTACTTCCAAGTCCGTGGTTTTAGCGATCTCTCCCCATGCTATTCCACAGAGGGGGATTCGATTGGGCTAGTCTCGCGTAGCCAGACCTTCAGACTGATGGCAGAAGTTCTGGGAACCTTGGTCACTTTCAATGGGCAAGACCCGCCCAAGAGGCCATATGACTGACAGGTAAAGAAACTAATCATGTTGCGTTTTGTGAAAATGTCCCCACAATAACTCACAAAAGTCTTGGACATATTTTCAAGATTCCATGTCGCGAACTTTAAATATTTCATATGCTTTTGAAAATCCAGCGTTTAGATGATCCTGATGCTCATCGTCACAGTTCCAATTTTGTGTGCGATATCTGCATCCGATGGTCCAGCTGGTTCAGCCAACGGTCCATGTGCATCACATCTGAGGCTGAGACTATGATTGGGCTAGTTTTGAATAGCAATTGACCCTTCGCAAAAACCCGTCCTTGTTAGTTACTGTTGCTATGTCCTACAAGCCATGCCGCTCTCACACTACACATCATGTTCTCACTCACTAAAAAAAACATTGTGGAGCAAAGAGGAAACTGGCAAAATGCCAACAGACAAGACAGAACCGGTTACTTCTGGTATGAAACAAGGTCTCAGCTTTAAAATATTTTTCCTGTTTTGTGGCTCTTTAATGTGTTTTGACAGATCACTGTATTGCCTCAGTTCATGTGGCACACGTGAACCGATTGTCTTTTCATATTTAGGTTACTTAAAGCACGAAAAAAAACTTGAATGTACTTCATAATGTATTTTACTTTAACCGCGGAAATACGTCAATACACATCATTTTTTAAGTTTAAGTCCACTGAAGTTAAGTTGTTGGGAAAGATGGCAGTTTCGGCGTTATTATTGGTCAGATCGCCTGTCAATCAAGCTCTTTGCGAACAGTCAGTTGGGCTGGTTTTGTTTTGCAGATCTGGCAACCCTGTTTCCAAGTCATCAGACTCGGAATTATGCGCTATACGTCTAAATTTGACCGCGGCATAATTAGCTATAAAGTGTGAAAAGCCCTACTGTTTATGTTACTGTAACAGTATCAGGTTATTGCATTTGAATCCATCCAACAGCATGTTAGATCAGAATAGTGTGTTAGTATACTGAAAATGCTACAGCTTATACTGTTTTTTTAGGTTGATACATTTAGCCATTGCTAATGCTTAAAAACGCAAAAGCACATTTTAAACCACTGTTCAAAGAAGTTTGGGGTTGGAAAGTTAAATATGTAATACTTTAATTGAGCAAGGATGCATTTGATTAATCAAAAGTGACATTAATAACCTTTTAAACGTAGTGTTACAAAAGATATTTTAAATAAATGCTGTTCTTATGAACTTTCTATTTATCAAAGAACCCTGAAAAATCCTGTCTCACGGTTTCCACAGAAATATGAAGCAGCACAAAAGTTTTCAACACCAAGAAGAAAAAGAAGAAGAAGAAGAAATGGTTCTTTAAGCAGCAAATCAGCATATTAGAATGATTTCTGAAGAATAAGGTGACACTGAAGACTGGAGTAATGATGCTTAGCATCACAGCAATAAGTTACAAGTTACCGTGTATTCACGAAAAAAAAACAATTATTTTGAATTGTAATATTATTTCACAATATTACTGTTTCTACTGAATTTTTGATCAAATTAATGCAGCCTTGGTGAGCAGAAGCAGATTTTATTTTTTTATTTTTTTTAAACATTACAAAATCTCACCGACCCCAAACGTCTGAATGGTATATTATCAGAAAAATCCTCACAAATATACAGCATGGAGATGCAATGCATCAGTCTATAAAGATGAAGAGATGTAAAGATGAATTTCCACATCTCAGTTACTGCAGTAAAGTGTTTTATTTCAAGAGTATAAATATCAAGAAAAAACAACATTATTATTAAAATGATAATAAATAAAAGCAACAATACAGAGCTGAGTTTCCCCTTACCTTGTCAAAGTAAGGAGTAACAGCGATTTATGTCTCTAGCTCTAGCTACAACTGTGATGATATTCAAGAAATGATTGCAAACAAACACGTGTGTATTGTATAAAAATTCACTTTATATAAAATATGCATGTAAATGTAACAAAACTGTGACGCAACCCTCGAGCAGCCTTGCCTGTGACTACTTTCTCTGAACTACAAATAAATACAATGGAAGAAGGAAATGATGAAACACAGAGAAATATTTCATAATATACATTTTTCAATTACCTCAGTACCTTCACGAAGACACAAATTTCACGATCAAGGTGAAACTCTGAGCTGAGCTGAGTACCGTAATCATTCAGTATCATTTCATTTGAAGTTTTGCACAATCATGTTTCTGTACATCTGAGGACTGACCAACACTCAGCTATATCCTGTAAGAGACGTGCGTCAGAGGAGCGTACACACTGCAAGCCAAACTGAACAACTACAATTTTCTGCTTAAATGTGTGTTGTTGTTTTAGGTTGGACAGACACTGCAAAAATGATTTTCGTACTTAGTATTATTACAAATATCTAAACCTTCTTAAATCAAGATACATTTAATCGAGAAGCAGAAAGACTTAACAAGAACAGAACAAATGTCTTTCAGCGTGGAAAGAAAAATACATTTGATTTAATGAGAAAAAAAAAAAAACTCCTTATACCATTGACAGATAGTTTTTCTTAAAATATCTGGTCCTAAATCTATGCATTTTATTTTCTATGTTAATGTCACTATTGACAACTTTCTTCCTCAGTATTTCTTCCAGGACAAATAAAGCATCTAAACATCCCTAAATCAAGATACATTTAAAAGTCTCGTTTTATGAAAAATGTATTAAAATGAAGTGAGTTTAAGCTTAAAACAAGAACAATATTTGCCGGTGGGGTCAGAAAAATAAACTTAAGATTTATTTTTCATACCCAGTTGATAGACATTTTTTCTTGTTTTAAACATAATCTCACTTTTTTTTGTTCCCCTCAAGAAGCAAGAAAATATCTTAAGTCATTTTCCTTTTAAAGTAGATGTATTTTTATTTATTAATTTTATTTAAAAATATTAAATTAATTAATTAATTTTATTTTATATTTGTAATGAAAAAAAAAAGACAAAATACTTATAAAATCATTTTTGCAGTTTTTTTTTTTTTTTAAGGAAATCAGCGAATTTCATAAAATGTTTTAATGAAATTTGTCATTATGAACTTTAATCTTCTGGTCCTAAATCTATGCATTTTATTTTTATATGTCACTGCTGACAATATCGATTAATATATTAAAAAAATATTTTTGCACTTTTGCGTATAATACTTCAAAAAGTTCATAAATTATTTTAAAATTCCTGCAAAAGGAAGTTGGAGTGCAGTTATGATGAATGTAGTTAAAGTATGATTTAAAAATCTCGTAAATTCACTGTTCACACGGAAATCACACATCAACAAATCAGATACATAACATATTGATATCAGAACTGAAAATGTCCGACTGAGTGTTGTTTTTCAAATCTGATCCACATTCAGCTGCAGTGTGAACGTCATCCAGACGGATGAACGCAGTAATAATGTCCACTTCACTGATGACTAATGTTTGAAAAGAACCGAGAGAGAAACCAGGTCCAGTTTGGACTGAACAGCACAATGAAATAATATCCTACCGCCTCAATCTGAAATGCACGAGGTTTAGTTCTAATACTAAATATATTTCATTAGTGTTACGTAGCAAAGAAGCAGACAGTTAGTCTGAGGCACTACAAATGTTCTTGAGATGATAATACTTTCAGAAGGAACAATAAACCTTTTTTTTTAGTTTAGCTTCTAGCAAGGTTTTCTCAGCAGTCTGTCCTCAGATATGCATGCTGTATCTGAAAGCGTCTCCTAGAGATCTAAATGAATACCGTGTATTGCTTTGTTTTCTTTTTTCAATAAAGCGGATGAGCTGAAGGTTGTGGTGTGAAAGAGTTTGTTTGTTAATATATCTACTGTCATGGTCAAAAGCTTGTGAACACTTGAAAATGCTCATTTCTAAGTGATTTTGCTACTATTTCTGTGCAATTTACATCAGCAGTTTTTAAACTGTGGAACAATTAGCCGCCTGTTTTTTGAGTCCTTAAAGAAATAAAAATGCAAAGCAAAAATGCGAAACGTAGTGGTCCCAAAAAGTATTTAATCACACTTAAAAATGTCCGAATGTCATTGCATTAGTATCAAACCGTTGCAGAATATCAAACCAAGCTTATTTGAATAAAAAGACTTCAGCACACTTTTCAAGCCATCATGTGACACAAAGAAGTTTGGAATAATTGTCATTAGTGAAACTCTGCAATCACACATGTCAGGTTTAGGGCTGCTGTACATTAGTCATGTATATTCCCGTTTCAGTCCGTTTTATGTTGAGGTTTTGGTTTGAAGTCCAAAGTGTGACATTCAGAAGCACATTCACTGTATTAGCAAAGATTTTAGTTGGTGAACGAGTGTAAACCATCTTAAACAAATATTTTTGTAAATCCTGTACCATTGCGTGTTAAAACCACAGAATACTATTTTTTATATAAACAATAGAATATATATGCATTTGAAATTGACAATGTATGTTTTTGTGTTTTCTTTTATTTCTTATTAACAAAACAAGATGTTTGAAAACTTTTGACCATGACTGTACATATGCAATTCATTTAAAATCTTAAATACTAAAAAACAGAACTACAGTAAAAAAAAAAAAAAGCAAGAAAAGAGATGTAAATCAAACTAGTTTCTCATAATACTTGGTAATGTTTTCTAACTGGAGAGAACGTGTCACTGGTGTCTCGTTGTTCTGAGTGCTGTTTTCCGCACTGAAGACCTCTTTAGTGTCTTGTGGAAGCACACATGCTTTCGGAGGAAATGCCCTTCGCTCTCCTATTATCTGCTAGCAGAGACAGAGCTTATTGTTTTTTAATAAAATAGTTCTACGACTTATGCAATAAATACGAATGTTTCCTAAGGTCTTGAATTCAAGGCTCCTCGAGGTGGTGAATACTGACATCACTGCCACACGTCCACCCCGATCGCTCGCCTACTGATGACGTCATCCGTCCCCTCCTGGACGTCCTCCTCAGACGTTCAGATGTTCATCTGGAACAGAGGGAGAGAATGATTAGTCACATGAATTTAAGTCATTTGTTGGTTAACAAATGCAAAAACGTTTCCAGCCACCAGAGGGAGCCAGACAACATCATTTGACTCGGAATGAAGTGAACCAGTGGAAAAACTGAGTCCAGCTCTGACGGAAAAAAACAAAGAGGAGAGCAGAAAACCCAAACAGATTCTCACATTTGTGTCCCTGGGGCACAAAACCAGTCTTAAGTCGCTGGTGTATATTTGTAGCAATAGCCAACAATACATTGTATGGGTCAAAATGATCCATTTTTCTTTTATGCCAAAAATCATTAGGATATTAAGTAAAGATCATGTTCCATGAAGATATTTTGTAAATTTCTTACCGTAAATATATCAAAACTTCATTTCTGATTAGTAATATGCATTGCTAAGAACTTCATTTGGACAACTTTAAAGGTGATTTTCTCAATATTTGGATTTTTTTGCACCCTCAGATTCCAGATTTTCAAATAGTTGGATCTCGAAAAATTGACAATTAAGACTGGTTTTGTGGCCCAGGATCACATTTGTAATCGTATTCATCCATGAAGCACCAAACAAACACAATGAACCCTCTATGGACCACATTACGTGTTTAAAAAATGAGCTTTTTAAAGATATAACTGCAGGACTTTATATATTTTATATTATATAATTATATATTTTATTTTAGGTTAGTCATATTTTATTTATTTGTTGTTAATCTGAAAAAATATATATATATATATATAAATATATAAATCATAATTGGTCTAAAAGAAAACTGCTTTATAATAATTCATAGTATTATAATCATGCTATATCTATATTGAAAAAAAGGTCAGAACTGGTCAGTACATTTTTTTTTTTAAAGTGACAGTAAAGACATTTCATTGATAATAAGAAATGTTTATTGAGAAGCAAATATTAGAATATTAAAATTAACAGCATAATGTAGTGACATTCACAGTATTACTGCTTTTACTGTACTGTAAAACCAACCCATGTGACTTTATAAAACTGAAAAGCTATTTTCTAGTGTTGTTCTGTGTGTCATTTATAAATGCCGTGAGGCCACAGAGGGTTAAATGCCCAGAGCAGCTGTAAGGATGAATAGTGAAGAGATGCCTTGAGGTATTTCGGTAAATCCCAGGAGCTATTGATAGTCAATGTGAAGCTATTAGCCCACCGCCCCGCAGATTCTTATGCAAGAGGGTAAACAGTTACATTAGGTAACAAAAACTGACCTTCCCTCAATGCAACTCCACTAAAATGATTACACAGACCTAAATGAAATCCCATATTCGTTTCTTCCTCACAAAATATGTGCATTTCATCCCATTTTTAAGGTGAAGATGTCTTGTATTATCACTTAATCAGCAAAAAAAAACTGCCACAACGACATGATTCCTGTCTGAAGCAAAGCCAGATTTCATATTTGCTCTATTCACATTTATGAACGATGCTGAATTGTGGCCACCAAACATGAGCCAGATGTTTTCTGCTACATCTGTGGGTGTTTTACTACATCCAAACAGCCACAGAAAATGAATAGCTTATTTATTTATAAGCGTGTGTTTATATTAAATGATACAGTTTGAATACTTTACTTTGAATTTGATTTCTTTGTCATTTAAAACTGAGACTTTGACAGCTGCATTAAATCTGATATGTATCTTTATTCTTATTTCGCAAAAACACCATGTGATGAAATGTTTTACTGCCATTTTTAAACCTTTTAAACTCAGCTTAATTAAATTAGATCATCTTTTAAAAAAAGCCTAATATTGTCTACAGTGTTCTTCACCGGATGTTCACTAACCTGGACTAATTAGCCACGACTCAAGAAATAACTCTGAGTGTTTCCTATTCATTTACTGGTGACAAATGCATCAGACTTCCTGTAGGGATTTTTACACATGGCTTTAGACAATGAGCTTCAGGTCAAGGTAGTAAATGAAGAGATGAGGAAGAGGAAACTAAACTGAGTCAAAAGGATGTATCACAGAAGCACAAACATGCTCGGAGGAATATCCCTGTTCCACTTGTTTACAAACTCACCTCCTGTCTGGACTTTGAGGAGGCGGAGTTACAGGAAGAGGATACGCCCAGCAGGGAACGCTCTTCCGCAGGCTCCGTGTGGCCGCTGTCAATGGAGTCTGTATCGCTCGGTTCCGGCTGGGTCACTTCCTTGGAAGCTGACTTCACTTCTGGGATCTGAGCGACTTGAAACCTGTTGTTCACAGGCAGGTGACACAGAGGTCAGTGAGTGAAACTACAGGCCTGATGTGTCACTGTGAGCAGAAACGGGTGTGTGTGTGTCTGAGAATGAGATGTGAATTACCATCTCAAAGCAACACACCTGATTCAGTCATTTACAGGTCTGCTCCAAAACCTAGTGAGCTCGAGAGACTCGACAGATTCCAGTACACTCTGAACTCTGACACTAGTGTACTGATATATTGAAGTTAATATACAGTATACTACTATAAAAATAGATAAAAAAATACACATATAAAACTGCCTAGGAATATTAGGCATTTTAATTTTTTGTGAAATGGTTTGGACGGTCTCTATATGGGAAGTGCTATCTATTTTGTCTAATAATGAAACAACACATTTGGACTGAAATGAAGGCCTTTCTTCTCAGCATTCACATAATTGTATATTTTATTTTCTATTTTTTCTCACCTCCCTACAGACAGGATGGTGACTTCCGGCGTCTTGACCGGGTTAGTGGGGCTCTTGTGCGTATCGATGGGCAGCAGCAGCTCGGGCCACTTCTTCTGACTGCAGCGGGAGCAGCAGAGGCCGGAGCGTGGGGCAAGCCCGTTTATAGTGTGCAAATGATGCTGATGAGAACACAGCCGTGGCAACGACCGGAACGGAGAGAAATAAGGAAGAGCCGGAAACCTGAGAGAGACACAGACAGAGAGACATTCACACACTCATAGCCATACTGTGTGTATTTCACAAAAATATATATTATATATATATATATTTTTTACAATCATTTTAAACAAAGGTACAGCAGGCTGGAAACGATGCTAGCCAAATTCAAGCCTGGGACAATGACATGGCACCCTAGCAACCACATAGCAATGACCTAAACAACTCAGAACACTTTAGCAACCAGACAGCAATGCCCTACTACTCAGAACATCTTAAAAACCACACAACAACACCCTAAACTACTCACAACACCTTAGTAACCAGACAGCAGCACTCTAAACTACACAGAATGCCTTAGAAACTACATAGCAACACCCTAAACTACTCACAACACCTTAGCAACCGGACAGCAACACCCTAAACTACACAGAACACATTAGAAACCACATATCAACACCCTAAACTACACAGAACACCTTAGAAACCACACAGCAACACTCTAAACTACACACAACGCCTTAGAAACTACATAGCAACACCCTAAACTATTCACAACACCTTAGCAACCGGACAGCAACACCCTAAACTACACAGAACACATTAGAAACCACATAGCAACACCCTAAACTACACAGAACACCTTAGAAACCACACAGCAACACCCTAAACTACACAGAACACCTTAGAAAACCACACAGCAACACCCTAAACTACACACAACGCCTTAGAAACCACATAGCAACACCCTAAACTACACAGAACACATTAGAAACCACATAGCAACACCCTAAACTACACAGAACACCTTAGAAACCACACAGCAACACCCTAAACTACACAGAACACCTTAGAAAACCACACAGCAGCACTCTAAACTACACACAACGCCTTAGAAACCACATAGCAACACCCTAAACTACACAGAACACCTTAGAAACCACACAGCAACACTCTAAACTACACACAACGCCTTAGAAACTACACAGAACACCTTAGAAACCACACAGCAGCACTCTAAACTACACAGAACACCTTAGAAACCACACAGCAACACCCTAAACTACACAGAACACCTTAGAAACCACACAGCAGCACTCTATACTACACACAACGCCTTAGAAACCACACAGCAGCACTCTAAACTACACACAACGCCTTAGAAACCACATAGCAACACCCTAAACTAAACAGAACACCTTAGAAACCACACAGCAACACTCTAAACTACACAGACCACCTTAGAAACCACACAGCAGCACTCTATACTACACAGAACGCCTTAGAAACCACATAGTAACACCCTAAACTACACAGAACGCCTCAGAAACCAGACAGCAACACTCTAAACTACACAGAACACCTTAGAAACCACACAGCAGCACTCTAAACTACACACAACGCCTTAGAAACCACATAGCAACACCCTAAACTACACAGAACACCTTAGAAACCACACAGCAACACTCTAAACTACACAGACCACCTTAGAAACCACACAGCAGCACTCTATACTACACAGAACGCCTTAGAAACCACACAGCAACACTCTAAACTACACAGACCACCTTAGAAACCACACAGCAGCACTCTATACTACACAGAACGCCTTAGAAACCACATAGTAACACCCTAAACTACACAGAACGCCTCAGAAACCAGACAGCAACACTCTAAACTACTCAGAACACCTTAGAAACCACACAGCAGCACTCTATACTACACACAACGCCTTAGAAACCACATAGCAACACCCTAAACTAAACAGAACACCTTAGAAACCACACAGCAACACTCTAAACTACACAGACCACCTTAGAAACCACACAGCAGCACTCTATACTACACAGAACGCCTTAGAAACCACATAGTAACACCCTAAACTACACAGAACGCCTCAGAAACCAGACAGCAACACTCTAAACTACACAGAACACCTTAGAAACCACACAGCAGCACTCTAAACTACACACAACGCCTTAGAAACCACATAGCAACACCCTAAACTACACAGAACACCTTAGAAACCACACAGCAACACTCTAAACTACACAGACCACCTTAGAAACCACACAGCAGCACTCTATACTACACAGAACGCCTTAGAAACCACATAGTAACACCCTAAACTACACAGAACGCCTCAGAAACCAGACAGCAACACTCTAAACTACTCAGAACACCTTAGCAAACAGATAACAATGCTCTGCCATCAGCACTACAAAAATCCAGTGTTTAATTTATGCTTTGGCATACCAATGAAGCTTGATTCTTGGCATACCGAAACAGGCATGTGCAGATAGTTCTTAAAATAAGTCTTGAATATTTTCAGGTCTTCTCTTAACACACTGAGGGCACATAAACCACAATCCACTCATGGCGTCCTGATTTCCCCCGCCCCCTCCCATAGTTCCACTGTGATGATGTCAGCGTCCCTGAGCTCGTGGCAGCTGTATAACGCAGTGCTCTCCGCCTGCAGAAAAGGCCCTAGAATTAAATGATCTCTTGAACTGAGCTGTTATTTCAGCAGGCAGGCACCGATGATGACTGAACACCGGATCTCCGGATCTGTGCCAGTAAATTTCCCAGAGGTCACTATACAACTGTGATGTCAAAGAGATGAAGCATGCTCTGTCTCTGACTGTTATGATGTGTTTGACATTATAAAATGCACAATTATGAAATCTGATTGGATGCATGGGAAAACAGTCAATAAGTATACATATAAAATGCACAATAATGACCAAAACAAAAGAGAAATTAGAAAGCTCCCTCTATGCTTTTTAAGGGACCTTGACCTCACTGTGGTGATGCTGCAGTTGGAAAATGAACAAGCACTTCCTTCCTTGATGATTTATAGGCTTGTCAGCGCTGCTAACCAGGTGCAAACTCATTAACACAGATACGATCTCTCCCTCAGTTCTTCAAACACTACATTGATTTTTCATTAAGGAGTTTACAAGAATGAGCTGCATCTTTATCTCAGCTAACGGAAAACTGCTTTCTGTTTCACAGCAGGGAATTCCTCTCAGAGCTCAAATCATTTCATTAGGCTGGAGCTGAGTCACGCAACGATTCAAGCATGAACTGCTTCAATCATACACTAACATTCAAAAGATTTTTAATGTTTTTAAAAGAAGTCTCTTCTGCTCACTAAGGCTGCATTTATTTGATCAAAACTACAGTAACTTTAATATTATGAAATATTATTACAATTTAAAATAGCTTTTTTTTCCTAAATATATTTTAAAATGTAATTTATTCCTGTGATGCGCAGCTGAATTTTCAGCATCATTACTCCAGTCTTCAGTGTCACATGATCCTTCAGAAATCATTCTAATATGCTGATTTGAATCATTTCTTATTATCATGTTGAAGAGAGCTGTGCTGCTTCATATTCATATTTGCATGACAAACTGTGATGCATTTCATTTTTTCAGGATTCTTTGATGAACAAAAAATTTCAAGATTTTTATTTCTATTTGAATTAGAAATCTTTTGTAACATTATAAACACAGTCAATGTCAATTTTGATCAATTTAATGCATCCTTGCTGAATAAAAATATTAATTTCAGTATTCAGTCTTATGTGTAAAATGTACATTTCACATTTTAAAACTTGCAATTATCTCATAAGGCAACATTAAACCTGTAATATAAATTACACGCTTTGCTAGTCACTTACTTATTATTATTCATAATGGGAATATTAAAGATAGCATTCAAGCAAATAAGATTGACAAGCATTAACAAAGTCACTCTCTACCTGGTCGGGGAATGTAAATATAAATTGGCTTTGTATCTTTCTTAAGGACTGCAGCATACATGGTTTAAACTTGCCAAGACATTTACTCACAACAAAACATTAGTCGTGACTCACATGTCTTACCATCAGTAGTTTATCTAGGATGCCTAAAGCTTATTCTTCTCCAGACCTCCCTGTGGTGACACATACTCTATATGCAATATTTCTCACAAAGACACTAGGAACTACACCACAACGGTTCTTTATGTTTCTGTTACAGTTTCAGTTTCACAGACAGACACAGACTGACTCATTTATGATGCTGTGTTGACATAATGACCTGCACTGTGTGTGTCACTAATGTGCATGGAAATAACATCTTAAAAATCCCACCGTTTTAAGGACAAAAATATATTGTGCAATAAAAAAATAAAAAAAATATATAGTTGCATGGCCATTAGGAAATATTTATGGACAATGCATTTTTTCAGTTCAAAGATAATTTTGGACTTTTCAAAAGTGATTTTGAGTAGGTTTGTGTGTTTAATTACTTGATGGATGAGCTCTTGTTGAGGGCCATCTGTTTATTCTCATATTCCTGCAGAAGTTCTTCCAGAGCAGCTGCGTTTTCTGTAACACACAAACACATCGAGATGCAATGAGACTCTGATCTGACAGTGTGATGTGAGGGTGAGTTAAATGTGTCGAGAAATATCACACACCTTTCTTCTCTGTGATGAGCCGCACCAGAATGCTGATGGTGTCTTCATTGGGGTCATCAACAATGTAGGGACAAGGGTTTCCTGAGGAGAAAAGCAAAACAGTTCACGTCTGTACACCTTTTGCTATATTTTATATTTGATTTGCTCTTATATAATTAACAAATTAAAATTTTTGAAATCTAGTTCAAACAAGTTTTTATTAAAATCAGCATACACTTCAATTTAGCACAACAAATAATGTATAAAGATTTTACAAATTAAATGTCTTTTTTTCCTCACACTTCAAAACAGTTTATTATTGTTAACTAAAGCTAAAACTATTAAAATCATTTTCTGTAATTGAAATAAAGCTGAAATAAGATAATATTATATAAATATTAGATGAAAAACCTAAATGAGAATTTAAAATATTGCAACTAACTTAAATAATTTAATACATAACAACAATTACAAAAGTCAATAAATACAAATGAATGAAAGGTAAATAGAAATATTTAAATAAAAATTTGCACAACAAAATCACTTAAAATGAAATTGTAAAAATAAAAGTGAAAATACAAAAATGAAAGCTAATTAAATTTTCTTTTAAATGCTATAATAGTACTTAAATAATTCTAAAACAGCACTGCTTCACAGTATTGACAATTTGAGGGAAAATGAGCTCAAAGTACCTAATAATAAGCTTCACCTTCATTATGCAAATGATATGGGTGACACATACATGTTTTTGACCGGTTTTGTGAGCTTCACAGTGAACAAACATTATTTTGAAGCTCCAGCAGTATTTAAAACTTCTCTGTGGGTGTGTGTTTGCATTGTCGTGATGTCATCCCCATCATTAAGTACTATTTTTAAAAGAGTTTAACAGCACAGGGAAGCTGCTGCACTCCGTCCTCATTAACCTCATCCAGAGAGTTAAAAACACGCCATAAAAATGTACCATTAATCACCACAGGCACACCAAAAATGTCGCCAACTCTCACAGTCTCTATTGTGACGCATTTGTGAATCTATAGCATACAGAAGGCTCAGTGTGCAGTTATCAGTGTCTCTATGGCAACTATACCCCAGAGTTCCAGAACGAGGCAGCTGGGGACGTTCTGTAGAGAACGGCTCACTCAGCACTCTGCTATATTCACCCAGAATGAACATCAGCACTGCAGCGCCACTTCATTATTCTCATCAACCAAAGACAGTCTGTTAGAATCACAGGCATGCATCTGCTGAAGTGTATGGACACTTACAATGCCAAAATACCAATGCAAATGTTATTTATTGTAAAGAAAGACTATTTTCAAGCAAAACATTTGACAAAAAGAAGTTTGTAAGTCTCGAATGATGCAACAGTAGATCTAGCGTTGAAAACTTTTGTGACTGTTTGTTTGTGGTTAGAGGATCATGTTGATTTGTGGTTTCTCTCTTTCTCTAGGACACCTGTGTGAACCGACTTCATACATCCACTAAAAACTGGCTAGAAAATTCACTTTATTTTTATTTGCAAAAGTATGGATCTTAGAAGTCTTTCTGAAGTCTCTTCTGCTCACCAATTAAGGCTGTATTTATTTGATTAAAAACTAAAAACAGTAAAATATTATTACAATTTTAAATATCTGTTTTCTATTTGAATATATTGTAAAATGTATGTTATTCCTGTTATTTTCAGCATCATTACTCCAGTTTTCAGTGTCACATGATCCTTCATAAATCATTCTAATATGCTGATTCGCTGCTCAAGAAACATCTATTATTATTATTATTATGTTGAAAACAGTTGTACAGCTTCATATTTTTGTGAAAACCGTCATACATTTGACTTAATATGTGGTTCAAAAGAACTGCATTTATTTGAAATATAAATATTTTGTAACATTATAAATGTATTTTATGTCACTTTTGATCAAAGTATTCATTTGATTTAAAAATGGTAGTGCACATGTACATTTTACCATACATGTTATGTTATTTACTGTACAAATTCTGACCATTACATATGCAGTGAAGTTTATAACCTACTAATCTAAATCATGTTTTTATTTCTAAAACATTATTTTGCTGCTATAAAATAACCGAAACAAATTTTTTGCACTTTCTAGCTTCGGATGATATAGCAAGGTTATTCTATGTCTGTTTGTCTATCTACAATAAAATTACCTGCTAAACTCGATGCAATGTATTACAGAATAATTTAATCCAATGGCTTCAATCTAATTTCAAACTTGCTGCGAGCCATAAAAAGGCTCTTTTTAGCTCTGTCATTATTGTACTGGTACACCTATTATGCTTGAACTTTCTCTGCAGCGACAGGAGGCTGCTGCGAAATGCATCTTTGACACCTTTATGGTTTTATCTCAGAATAGCAGGTGTGGCCAATGGCAAAAATACAATACAAACATCATACTGATGCAATACCTGAATCATCTACTATTGCATACTGCACCAGACTTCTCCTCCAAAATACATCTGAAAATCGAAAATGCTCGGACATCTACGCAGGTTCATCTCACAGCTGAAATGGCTATATATCAGATTACTGTTAGATTCTGAAGCATTGAAATGCTGGTCAAGGTAGAAGTGCTCTTGAGTGCTTGAAAGCAAAGTGCTTATGTAATGGTTCCAGCTCCAAAAAAGACATTTAATTTAGCACTGCACCATCAGAAATCGACAGGGAACACTGACGTAACAACAGTGAATGGAACGCTGCATTCTGACTGCAAAAGTCGTTACTTCGTTAAAATGATTTCGACCCCATTACACCCCAGAGACTCATCATCCTCTTTCATCTGGATGCTGTCACCTGCTCTACGCCGTCCTGGATCCAACCCAGACTTATACAACACAAGCTTTCAGACTCCACTCGAGCCAAGACGTTCATTATTAAATACCTAATGGCTATCTTGTGATGTTTTCAATACGCTTTGTTCCCAAGACTTCTTACATAAACAGTGCACAACAGTGCACCCAATAGGCTATTTTCTTCTTCTATGTTTGTAGGAACACTTAAAATAGAGGTTTCGCCTGGCGGTCTTGCAGTTTTTAGTAGTTTAAGTGTGTCTAGGTCGATGTGAATCTGATGTAGTTCACACTGACTATGTTAGAACTAGTCAACAGTACGGTGATAGCAGCTAGAGAACATCTACAAGCACAGAACCGACTGAATTATTGATCTACAGAAAGGAGATACAGTGGGAGTGTTGTGCTGCTCAAAGATAGATGAGGAAAGGAGAGAACGCTTTAGCAATCACATAGCAGAGCCCTGACGACTTTGTAGCACTGCACACGCAAAGAAACATAAAAATCGGAAACATAAAAATCACATTTCAAATCACAAAATTTAAATTGGCTGAAAATGTACTCGCCCTCGGGACATCCAAGAGTTTATTTCTTCATCAGATTTGGAGAAATGTAGCGTCCCATCACTTGCTCACCAGTGGATGCTCTGCAGTGAATGGGTGCCGTCAGAATGAGAGTCCAAACAGCTGATAAAAGCATCACAATAATCCACACAACTCCAGCCCATCAGTTAACATCTTGTGAAGCCAGAAGTGCATGTTTTTAAAAAACAAATTCATTAAAACGTTTTAAATTTAATCTGTCGCTTCTGGCCAAAATATGAGTCCATAATCCATAATAACACTTCCTCCAGTGAAAAAGTCCATCTTCTGTTGTCCTCCCACATCAAAACCCACTCACATTTTTGTATAGAAATGTTTTGGCTTGTAAATGGTGCTTGATCTGTGCATATTCCTCTCCTGATTCAGAACAGATGACTTTTTCACTGGAAAAATGCCTTAATGATGGCTTTGTTTCTTACAAAGATGCAACTTTCCACTTGACAAGATGTTAACTGATGGACTGGAGTGGTGTGGATTATTGTGATGTTTTTATCAGCTGTTTGGACTCTCATTCTGACGGCACCCATTCACTGCAAAGGATCCATTGGTGAGCAAGTGATAAAATGCTACATTTCTCCAAATCTGATGAAGAAACAAACTCATCTACATCTTGGATGGCCTGAGGGTGAGGACATTTTCAGCAAATTTGAATTTTTAGGGGAAATACTCTTGTTACCATCATGCAAAGCCTCTTGTGTCTTGCATGATTAACTTCCTTTTCTACACTTTTTCTATTGAACACAAACAATTATGCTGCCTAACATCCTGAACAAAACCCCAAATCCAGCTCTGCTGCTTTTGCTTATTCAGCTGCAAAACATGCTGTAATTAAGATGTCATTTACTCTGTTCCTGGAGACGTACCCACTTTACAGGCAGAACCTGAACCATCATATGCTAGCACTACTTTAGATGAAACACTGAGCTCATCACAACAGCTACGGCTCCACCCACTGATTCACATGCACACAAAAGAGAAGAAAACACTTTGTTCTTTTTGTGTAGAGAGAATTTATTTAGTTTCACTCTTAGGAAGGGTTTTAGTCTAACAATTGGGCCACTGGGTTCATATTAGAAACCAAACTTAGGTGAAGTGAGTATTAACAGACAACAAATGAACTGTATGGAGCCATTTGCATCATTAATACGGACGTATGCTTGACTTTTTTGTTTGCTTGATTTGATTATAGAGTTTTTTTAAAAGGTTCATATCAAATGTGAGATAAAAGATTTTTTAACAACTCTCTTCTCTGCTCACCAAGGCTGCATTTATTTGATCAAAAATACAATAAAATCTGTAATATTGTGAAATATTATTACAATTCAAATTAGCTGTTTTCTATTTAAGTGTAGTTTAAAACATATTTTATTCTTGTGATAAAAAGCTGAATTTTCAGCATCATTACTCCAGTCTTCAGTGTCACATGATCCTTCAGAAATCATTCTAATATGCTGATTTGCTGCTCAAGAAACATTTCTTATTATTATCAATGTTGAAAACCGTTGTATTGCTTTATATTTTTGTGAAAACTATGAAGCACTTTTATTTGCAGGATTTCAGGAAAGATTAAAGGAACATTATTTGAAACAGAAATCTATTAAGCTAACATTATAAATGTCTACTTTTGATCAGTTTACTGAACCCTTGCTGAATATAAGTATTCATTTCTGTGACTGTGTACCATACCTTCTTTCTGTGGAGTGGCGGCTTCTGCATCCACCCCGTCTTTCTCCGGGTTGCAGCGGTAGCCCTTCTTCTTGAGCAGGTTGCAGATGAGAATTCCCAGCAGGCCCATCACACAGAAGATGGGCACCAGTGCAAACACAGCGTACTCCGTGCTCTTCTCCTCTGAACCCTGAGCGCTGGTGGAGTTTGCCACTCCAGACCTGTTGGGGCTGCCCTTAGAAACGTTACGTCTCCGCCGGCTGTATGGCTCTGTGGATAGACACAAGACATAATTACTAATAAAACAAATGATTGCAATTCTACATGGGTAATTAAATGTAACAAAACATGTAAAAAAGAATTATCATACAACATTTTATCAAACTTTGATAATCACCTTTATCAGTGACAGTGATCGAACTACAATTTGTAACAATCACCTGTCAAGTTTTTGAATCCATGTATCAGCATATGAGAGTGTATTGTGCATGTTATTTTTTGACAGACATTGGTGTTGTTATATTCAAATGACATGAATTTGAAAAAAAATGGATCGTAAGGTAATAATTATTACAGCCAGCTTAAATTTTTGACGGACGTGATAACATGCAAAAGGACTGATGTTTGTTTTTTTAGCCATTCAAAATGTTTTTCCGTAGATCATTATAATAATTTTATGGAATTAAGTTCATTTTGTGGCATAAGTAAAAAACGTTACTCAGGCTTGTCAAAAATGTTACATTCATTTCATTTCATTTTTCTTTTCACCAGTAAAGGAGCTGTTTTTGATGTGCAAAGTTGTTTTTATTGTCTCTAATAACTAAAATATTTAATTTAAACCCACAAAAATGCAGATCCTGTTGTAAATAGATCACTTTTTAATATGGTTGTTCCATTGTAATGTTTTATAGAATGTATGCTGTTTAATAACTTCATTACAGAATAATTTTGAATATTTAAAAAACAATAAAAAAATTTTTATTCTGACTGTTGGATGGGTCACATTTGAAGTTATTGTGAAAAAGCCAATATTTTGGAATACATTTCTACCACATTATCATGCAGAAGAACTGTTTATTCTTATGTTAATACTATTAAATGCCAATATTTATTACTATTTTTGTTTGTGAAGAGTAAACTGAACAGAGAGGTGTGGCCTTCAATTTCCAGGTTTGCTGCGTAACATTCACACAACACTGAAGTATAAAATGCTAAACACTTACTCCTGATGCAGGCGTGGAGGGTGGAGGACTTCCATTTAGCAGCAGGGTGAAACCTGAAAAATATGTCAGTTCATAAATACGCCCCCTCTAAGCTTTCCATTTCATTCTGTTTTGGAAAGTTTGTGAGACTGGGAAAACACATCTGCTCTGATACCAAAGTGATGCAATGATGAAGACGATGACTAAATATTTTTTGTTCTTTACCCGGGAAGGCATCCTCCACACACGGCGTCAGAGTGCGAGGTCGGTGCGGTCGACATCCAGCGGTTCAGTGCCCTGCAGGAGAGATGTGGGTGGCACGGTTCAGTGTCATTGGTATCAGAGAAGGTGCCTGCTGGGCAAGTCCGGCACAATCCGGTCTCACCGGGACCCTCAACTTCCCCACAAGCCTTAAAGAAACAAATACACACCACTAAGATGACATAACCACAAACTGTGTGAAAGAACAAACTGTTACGTCTCTCACAGCATGGTATCCATTTCTGCACTGAAATGTGTTTTAGATAAGATTAACAGATGAATCTATATAAATATATTACTAAAAATAAGAATACAAATGACAAAAAGTAACAGTATCAGTCTAATAAGCTTTACTCTTAAGAATAATGGTTTAAAAATAAATCTAAACAACAACAATGGAAATGTAATGGAAATAATGAAGAAAAAAATTCTTAATGGGCCTAGAAATTGATTTATTTCTCTTTATATAAAATTAAAAGTATATAAAAGTGTTTTTTAATTTTTAATGTTTTCTGGACATGTTTTCATGAGATATACTCCCAAAACGTTTCAGGTTTGGCTTGTTCAGATGATAAAAACCCCATCGAAATGCAATCATATGATACACTGATACATTTATTGTGTTTTTCTGATATATACCTAAACTGGAGTGAATTCTCTGGACTGAGATCATAATGTTTTGTGAAGTGTGTTTTGGTGGTGTTATCACTCACCGTGGTGGGCTCCTGTCCGGCTGGACAGAGCGGACACACACACCCGTCCTCCCACCGACACTGCGCCGATAACGTCCCCCATAACTCCAGCAGCTACAGACACACAAACGACACCAGCCAGTGTTAAAATCACAGAAACACACCTGCCTGTGAAAATCAAACTGATGCATACATATTAGGATAATACAGTGGGTAAAACACAGGATAGTGACGTGTAATTTAAGGCAGGTCAATAGGGTAAACATTTTCACCAAGAGAATATATATAAAAAGGTATTATCTAGTTAAATATGCACTAATTTGCATATATTTCCAAAACAAACAAAATAAAGTTCATTTTCATGACATATTTTTGGATGTTTTATTTGGATATTCCTTTTTATCATGTAATAAACCTGAAAATATTGTCAACTGCCAGAAAAAAAAAAAAGGAAAAAAAAAAACTTTTTTAATCAGTCGAAATGATATATGAACAAACCCTTTTGTTTAAAAAAAAAAAAAAAAAAAAAAATCAAAATATAGATATACTGTAATTTTTTTGTTAAGTTGTTAATAAAACAGATTGAGTGTTTTACAAAAAATACTTTTTAAGTTTTCTACTTAAAAATGACATATTTAATTCCCTGTGCTACTTGTCTTTTGTAATTGTGACATTTATGAGTGCAATTTGTTTCTACACCAAACTGTTTTCTGCGTAGTAATAAAACTGTAAAATCCAGTGTATGTAGGTGCTGTTAGGGATTTCTGGCTCATTGCATGAGCAAAAAAATCATTCTGAGACTTTAAAATTTGTATTTGAATCAAAATCTACAGATGCAAATAGATAAAGTGTAATAAAATATCTATTTTGGATGTTTCTTGCCACTAGCCTGAAAGTAGAAAGTAGCAAAATAGCCCAATATTTCAAAATGTCCAGTGCATGTCTTGCCTAATTGTGGTATACTGTAGTACAGAATGAGATGTTTCTTCATTGACTTCATTGCAGGTTCTCAGTGAAGTGAAGGAAGGAACATTCAGAGAAGAGTGAGAAGAGACACAGTGTTCTGAGAGAAACCTCACTGTAGTATCCCTCATTAATTACTGATGACTTCAGCATACTGCAGTAGTCACAGGTACACACACACACACACACACACACACACACACACACACACACACACACACACACACACACACACACACACACACACTCTAATGAAGAGTCTGAAACTTACGATCAGACAGACAGGAGCTGAGCCATAAAGGTGGTTCTTCATCTTCTTCAAAATATTCTTCTATACTCATGTAATCTGAAAAAGACACAGCAGGAACTCAATGACACATGCAGAAAATATAACATCATCAGCGTCAGCAGAAACCACCGAGACCTCACCATGCCAGAGACAGGTAAACAGCACTTAGACTCTCCTCTGATGGACACAAAGGGTTTGTACTGTATGTGTACAGAGGTGATCTATAAGCTAAAGCGTGACATAAATAGTCAGCTGAACTAAAGCAGGCCTGTGGTTTGGGGCAGAACTGCTTTTCTTGGCCTATTTTTAGACCACATATGCCCAGTCAGGCCAGAAACCACTTACTGGATCTTCTGGAGCAAGAGACAGAAAAGGTTCTCTGATGAGAAAATAGTGGAGTATATCCTCACTGTTGAACTATTGCTCTCATACAAACATCAAGATCTACACCAGACCATGAGATGCCAGCTGTGCTTCTCAAATACATGAGATTCACTGGAGATCAGGCTTTAGCTGGAGTTTCTTGCCTCTCAGATTTTGTGTCCATGAAAACGATCGGTAAACTAACATGTCCCATCTAATTTAATAAGAGATCTCATCAAGTTCTCAAAATGTACTTCAGTGTGCAAATTAAAAATCACAGAGTCAATATGAACCAAATGATCTGTACTGCTCTCCACATTCATTTTACACTGAAGAAAGAAAAAAAAAGATTTTTTGAAGCTGTAAATAAAACAAAGATTGCTGGAGTATGTTTTACAAGACACTTCAGAGAATTTTCCTAAGCTTTGAATGAGCAATTTTTACTCATTTTATTAGTTTATTCATATCTAGTTTTGAAGACATCATAAGAACTACTTAATGAACATTACATAAAATCTTAAAGTTAAGCAATAAATAAATAAACAAACAGACAAATAAACGGTAAGAAAAAAAAGGAAAGGGTACTGGTAATTTGTGCTTGAATGAATTTACAGACATTTCTTTTTACCCTAAAACATAATGCAATCCAATACATAATTCAAAATATGGGTAAAAAACCTGTGAAAAATCAATACGGAAAATTACTTAGTATTATTATTTTTACGGACTCTTCTTACAGTGTAAAAGACAAGACCAAATTCTGTAAGGTAAGTCATTTTTTCTACTAATTTGTTAGTTTGTTCTATTTGTTAGACATTTGTTTTCTTCTAACAAAAAAATACAAAAACTATATACTAAATCTCTATATAATATTAACTTATTTAAACTTTATGAAAAATAAAACAATGCTATATAACACTTGATCGTCCAGTTGCGCAGCGGATAAAAGATAAATAATGCTTTGATCTCGTCGTCATGACAACAGAAGGCACACAGGTGCGCCACACTTACCCCAGGGTGGTGCTGTGCTCTGTTGCCCTGGTAACAGCTGAGGATGCTCTGCTCACTATGACGACGCCTGCTCACTGTCCCACTGTACCTGTCTGCATAACGCTGTCATTCCTTATACTGCCACTCAAAACCACGGCTCCGCCCACCACCCGAGAGAGGCCCCTCCTCCTTTACCACAATCCTCCAATCACATGAGTTCACTGATGATTTACACATTGTGGTGGAGAGGTTTTTACATTCCAAGTAAATGTTTTCTAAACCCAAGTGAAGAATATAAAACATGAATGAATAAAAACACAATAGCTGAGCTGAGACAGCACGTGTCCTTCTGCAAGACACTCTGGCCCACGCCGGTCTGTGCTGCCACTGATTTTAGCACATGACCACAGCAAAAGTTCAATACCTACACCACACATATCTAACCTAACGGTGAAAGTGATTATGGAAAGGAAGCACATGTTCCCGGATCATCCTTGTTTGGTCTGGCATGACATTTCTATCAACCAATCAGATTTTAGGGACAGAAAAATGAATGCATTTTCTTATCAACCAATAAATTCCCTCCATTTCTTTTGCATTTTATGTAAGATTATTTATTTTAATGAATGTATCATTAATTTATTTTAATTATTTAAAAAATATAAATATAGATTTTATTTATGTTTGACTTAAAAAAAAAAAAAAAAGAATAACTGTAATGCTGTAATGAAAATAATTAAGAGTAAAATATTTTAAAATACTATAAATACCTTCATTTAAAAATTATAAAATTTTCATCTTCATAAAATCTTCATAAATTTTTTTTTTTTTCCTTTAGATTTTTGGGTAAAATGTCACCTGAACATTTTTTTGTGACATTCACTCACAAAACGTTTTACTGTAGGTTTGACTTGTTCAGATGATAATGATCCCACAATAATTTTAGCCAATCGAGATTCTAGAGATAATGATAAAACGATAGTCTGTAAACCAATTGTTTTCCATTGATTAAGACTTGGAAAATATTAATTCAGCATTGGATCAAAGCATTTTCATGCATGGATATTAAAGTCATTTGGAATCTGGAATCACGTTATATTGGTTGGAAAAACAACCTGCAACGTTCCCACTAAATATAACTAGTCTCACCCATATCTGGTGGGGAACAGCTTAAATCAAGACTAGTTAAACTTCTGAGTGTTTCAGAATGCAAAGATACCAAAGGCAACAAACAAATGAGTTTACAATTTTGGCAGCGATCACCCCTTCGCCCTTCTCGACAAATGACAGGGTATTTTGGGAGAAATGTTCAAAGAATGAACGAACACCCACCTCCTCCTCCTTCGCCCCGGCCGCCCACCCACAAACCACCACACAGAAACGGCTCGTCCTTCGCATTTCAAGATCAGCTGCCAGTCAGTCGTGCCCCATGCTTGCTTAAATTTAGCTCTTTCATTAAAAAGCAATAAAGTCCCAACGAACAGTAATTACAGTTCTTGCAGCTCTATCTCCGTACTGTCCAATTTCCGTGGCTTTGGGAGTGCATGAAACAAGGCATAAAGTAAATAAAACAACAACAAACATAAAACAATCACCTAGAATTATCCATTTTAGGATCTGTCATGTTACAGATTGGCAACGATGAAGGGGTTGCCCTGGACTGACTTTTGGGAGCGCCATGTTTTGCAGCTCGCGTCCTGCCAGCACGTCGCTCCAGGCCCACACTCGACTTCTAGACCGGACTCAAGCCATAATACGAGACAAAGCGAGAGTCCTGGTCCAAGAGCACAGCTCTGTTCTACAGCCAAACCTTCAGACGAGAAACCACAGTCTAGCCATCGCTAGACTGACACATTCTTTTTAAGCTTTCAGAAGTATTGATTAGCTACAACCAAATAAACAGACACATGCATCAAATGCAATTCACAATATATCATTTTTGCTGACTAATACAAGCTAACCCACAACAGGATCACAACATCTAAGATTAATCACACTACGAGACAAAAATGGGAGGTTTGTTTGGCTTGTCTCAACTGAGCTTGCTGATATACAATAAAACAAGATGATAGTACTTGATGGTTATATTTGCTTCTATGTTCCAAACAGGGAACATTCTCCAAATTTTGGCTAACGTAACATTCTGGCAAGGCTCTATTAAAGTTATGTACAAACATTCTTCCAGAATGTAACGTTAATGTAACATTTGTTCAAAGTCATCTGGTTTTTAATGATGTTCTTAAGACATTAGCACAATAACATTATTTATACATCGTTCAGGGAATGTTTTTTTCCTAAAACATTTGAGATGTTCATCCAATGTTGCTACTTTCAGAACGTTCAGAGAGCATTCAAAACAAACATTCCCATAATATTTGAACTTGAATTAAATTAAGTGCAAAAATGCAGAAAAATTATGAAACATTTTTAGAATTATAATAAATGTTTTCTATTTGGATACATTTTCAAATGTAATTTATTCCTGTGATCAAAGCTGAATTTTTAGCATCATTATTTCAGTGTCACATGATCCTTCAGAAATCATTCTAATATGCTGATTTGCTATTCAAGAAACATTTCTGATTATCAATCTTGAAAACAGCTGTGCTGCTTCATATTTTTCATACAATTTTCTTAAATGATGAAAAGAAAGCTCAAAAGAACAGCATTTTTTTTTTTTCATTGTAACAAAATATTTGTCACACTAAATTCTTTACAGTTACTTTTGATCAATTTAATGCATCCTTGCTAAATAAAAGTATTAGAAAGAATTATAGCATTAAAAAAACATATTGACCTTATTAAAGAACACAAGCCATGTGAGATAGTCATGTAACTCCTGTCAGCAAGTTTGGCGCTGACATGTGCCATACGACCACGTGTCACTTCCTGTTCTCGCTCTGAATGTTCAACACCACCATCTTTCTTCAAATCCCCACCAGCCTGATGTTGCTGACAAATATAGCCTGGGATTTTAATAGCCAGAAACTTTCCATTTTCCCTCACTTTTACTCCCTCTGTTTCTCTGTTCCTTCAAATGAACTGACCACCGTTTGATTTCAGCTGCTAACAGCATGTTTTGTAGTATGTCCTGCATGTTTCAAGAAACGTGCCAACCACGTGCTGTGGCCGGTGACCACCACAATCCCTCTGTCACCAGGGGTGAAGAATGTTATGCAACAATTACACTGAATACAAACCTCATCAGACAATGGGATGAAAAGAGAGTTTCTGCTCATAAAGCTGCATTGGGCTTCATTTTATGATGTTTATGAACAAAAAGAGCATCCAGATCTATGATATACTGAGAAGGGAAAAACAACATTGACGTTAGGCTGGGACTATCTGTTAGTCAGATCAATGGCAGACAAAAAATGTGTTTGGAAACCTGTGTGAAAACAGTCATTATTTTTGTCATTTGGTAATGCTAGTGCTACAAAAAAATCAGGCTCTTCAGCTTCAACGGTGCAAAAACATGCAATGCATCATATATCTGCCCTATGTCAGTGGTTTTTATATATATATATATATATATATATATATATATATATATATATATATATATGGTTTCTGAAAAACATTTCAACCTGCTTACATTTTTTTTTTTAACTTGGAAAATACACATCATTGGGTGGAACTGTCTTTTGAAACTCAATAGGAATGACTTCACATTTGCTAATAGCTTTTTAATCAGAGTTAACGAAACTGCAGTGGTAAATGAAGTGTTTTGTTGCTTGTTTGGAAGTGTCTCATGTTCCTGTTTTGGACCATTTGCTGTTAAAAGACGAGGTCACTGATACACAAACATGATTATGGGCCATGTGCATCATTCTTCTGTGGTCTCTGCTAAGAAAAACAGAGGAAAACCAATTATTCTCTGAGATGAAACATCTGCCTGTTCAAAATAAGGCCCTTGATGTCATGCCTAAATAACAGTTGCCAACCACCATTCTGGACAAATACCTACAAAATGGCTATTATCTCCTCTTATGCACACGAGATTTGACTATTCATAACCACTGTAGATAGCATAACGATAGCTCTTTTCGCCATTAAATACATGATTGTCTCATAACAAGTATTAGACTGTGTCTATATTTAGGTTTGTTTGTTGTTTACTCAGTGTTGGAAGAGCTATTTTGACAAGACGGACCATTTTGATTGTTGACTTCAACCAGTGAAGCTACCCTTACAAAATACACTGAAGCTATTCAAGGGGACAAAATCTTTTTATATTTTTAATGTTTAAATAGTTTGAAATAAATAAGCATATAAACTATATATTGGCAATATAATGCAATTAATGTAAAATACAGCACAGGGACTTAAGTAGTGTCAGCACTTCTACTGAGTACAATGCATATACTTCTGCAGCTGTTTGTATCTTTCCATTAAGTGTTTATTTATGATAGTAAACACAAGCTGGCAGTAACCATGTCAATGCTGAGAATGTAAACCGACACGGTGAGAAAGAACGTCACTGGTTTGATTGACAGACTGACATCACCACCTGTAAGGGAACAGACCCAATGTTTGCTTGCAGACTATCACAGCATTCAGCAAACATTTCACTATCTACAGAAAAAGAGAAAGAAATCATTTCTTACAGAAGGAAGAAGTAAATCATAAGATGCATGAATTGGGCAAAGCAGGAATCTGTGTTACAACTCTATAACATTGCTGAGATCATTCTGGCAATTTAATATTAATGAAATGCATATGTTAAGTGATTCCACATTGCCAACAACTGAGATTCTCACAGCATGATCTGCAAATAAGAGAGAAATGGTGTAATAGTAAAATGCAAACAGCCAAACCCTTGCAAAAAAGAAATGTGCTTAATTGCGTTCACATCTCAAAGTATATTTTTAAAAAACTGCATTTGTAGATAATATAATATTATTTTTTAATATAATACAATACAATATGAATCATGTTTTAATATTTTGCTGTGCTTTAAAGTACACTTATTTTAAACTGTTGACTTATTAAAGTGCTTATTAAATGTAATTTGTGGTATTTTTTTTCTACTTTTAAAAAATCATGTTTAACTTTTCTTTTCATTGTAATTATTTCAAAATTTACATCCAATTTCTGAGTGAAAATTGTCAAAGTAAATCCTACGCCAGATTTTTTTTCAGTGTTACAAAGACAATATGAAATTACATGTCTAGATGCATTTCAAGTCACTTCAACTAATTAAATATATTTTTATTTTATTTAAATGCAAAAAACATGCAACTAAGTGTCTGAAAACATTACATTTAATTTATTATATTAAGTTTAATGAACTACATTTTTTTTTTTTTGAAAGTATATTGCGTTTTCGTAAAAGTATTCATTGCTACTTCTTTTTCACAATGGAATGCCAGTTGGAAAACAAGAATACAGGGAAGAGATCTGGAGGCAGACGAGCTCATTTCAACAGGTTGGAAATTAAATGCCAGGTAAAGACTTCCTTGATGTGGAACAATCCCAGTTCCCGGGGGGGAATTCCACCTTCAGTTCTGTTATAGCAGGAATGTTAAATGCACCATATGCCAGCATCAAAAACTGGTTTGAGACACTTCTGAAGGAATATATTTGCATATTATAATTTGTATTCGTTAACAAAAGCAGCACATTTGCTAACTTTTCCAAGAAAGCCAAATGTCTAAAGAATAAGGGAGGACACAACCTTTTCCTTCAGATGAATTTTTCACCCAAATCCACTGGCTGTGTCTTGATCTCTGAACCCGTAATTAGCCTCCACTACAGGAATGTCATATTACCCACGCTGCCCCGTGCTAATTAATAGATGCCGGCCTTTGCGGAGGGTGCAGGCCTGGGTCATGTGGCCCTGCATATGATGGGGAGGGGACTTCCTGTCACATGTCCATCTATGCCCTCTAATAACACCCTGAACGGGCACCAAATGTGGCCCCGGCACCAAGTGCTATATCATCACATCCTGAATAGCAACATTTTCCCTTTGTGTTGGTCTTTGTGGTCACAGCTAGTATAAAAACTAACATTCCTGTAGCTCAACTAGGGATGCCAAGATCCTAGGTTTAGTTCCTAGCGAACACACATAGTAAAATACACACTTTAAGCATGACTCACATGGGTCTTCAATGTTCTAGTGATTCTGATTCAGGAAAGAATTGTACTTTTGAGCTAAATTATTTTGATAAATTAGTTGAACTGTTTCACAAACAACCCACTGACATACTGAACCAAGAATGTTTTATTCACAAACCAGACTGAATCAGTTCTCAGGTCAAAACCTCACTGACTCATTGTACCAAGAATGATTCTTTCACAAACCAAACTGAATCGCTCATAGCAGTTCTTGAATCAACAGCCCACTGACTCACTGAACCAAGAATAATTCTTACATAAACCAAACTGAATAGCTCAGAGTGGTTCTCAAATTAACAACCCACTGGGTCCTTCAACCAAGAATAATTCATTCACAAATCAGACCGAATTGTTCAGAACAGCTCTTGAATCAACAACCTACCGACCATGATTTTTTCACACATCAGAATGAATTGGTCAGAGCAAAAACCAACAAAAAGAATCAAAACCCCACTGACTCACTGAACCAAGAATGGCTCGATTCATTCAATAACTGAGCTGTATCAGTCAGAGCAGCTCTTGAATCAAAAACCAACATGCACCAACATGATTCACTCACATATCAGACTGAATCACTCAGGGGTTCTTGGGTGAACAATTAGACCAAAAGATGCAAAAGCAAGACACTTAAAAACTTTTTCGGACGAGATACAAATGAATTTTAGTACTGTTAAATGCAAATTATTCTTAGATTCTGAATAACTTCATGTATTTTATGAGCTAAATATAGCCACAACAAACTGAACTGGAACACATGAAATGACCAGAAACACTCTTACTGATAAAAATTTAACTGGGGGGGAAATCATATTGGCATGTTTAGGTGCGTGTAAAAGCAATAAAAGAATCACTGAATATTTTTTTAACTAATGTCTTGGACTTCATATCAAAAGAGTTCCAATTAGTGTTATAGAATATCTCTTGTGCATAATATGAAGATTTTTTCTCATGACGCACCCTCAGTGTTCAGTCACACAACTCAATGTATCACAGTAGTGGAGTCAGCAGATGCCACAGGTTCACAGAGTAAATCCCTGCTGATCTGAGGTCAGAACGGTCCGTATGCCAGCAGCGCCCAAACCGCACCGAGGTCAACATGGACGCGGCAGCCAACGCAGGTAGATGTCTGCACGCGAGGGAGGGAAAAGTATACAGTAGATTTGGTTGTTTCTGGTGAAACGGTCCACCAAGACAAATAATAAAGCTTTAATTAAACCATTGATTCCTGCATCCAGCCGTGGCGGGTTTGGAATCTGCCCAGACGTTTGCTTCATAATTTCAGAGGAGCGTGCCCAATGTCAGAGCGCAAAGACTCCTGCCAACCAAACTCCCACTTCAAAACTCGCTCCAGTACGGGTCAAGCAAAGAGCACGGGTAATTACAGATAACAGACCTAGCAAGACCTCTCGGGCTTCCGGGCAGAGTTGGTCCTTGTTTGGACAGCAGAGTCACAGAATTAGGATGATCAAATGAACTCTATCAAAACAAAATTATGCAAGCATGTGAAAAATGCAGAGACAGCTATGCGAACACATGAACATAAGTCTTGTTCATATGGAAACATTCTGCCACTGAAGATGAATTTGTCTGAACAGACTGCTGAATTCTCCAGTGGGACTAATATTCTCTTTGATAATTAATCATGATAGTTTAGAGCAGGGATGGGCAACTTCGGTCCTGGAGGGCCGGTGTCCTGCGGAGTTTAGCTCCAACCCTAATCAAACATACCTGAAGAAGCTAATCAGTGTCTTCAAGATCACTAGAAAGTTACAGGCTGGTGTGTTTGATTAGAGTTGGAGCTAAACTCTGCAGGACCGAAGTTTCCCATCTCTGGTTTAGAGGATTTATAGCAGTGAGAAACTCTAATTTATGGGTTTGAATCTGTGAGCTGCATAAACTAAAGGCATCTTTACACAATCAAGTTAAGGCTGGTCTGTACCTGCTCAAAATTCAGTTTAAAGATACAGTGCCACATAAAAGCCAGACTAAATTATGCCTGCTCTGACCCACCTCAGCCCCCAGTAACAAAATTCACCACATAAATTGCTTTGTAAATGCATTCATGCCACCTCTAAACAGCATTAAACAGTCAGTGTAAATATACTTGAATGCTGCAAAAGTGCTTCTGTGCTACCTTTGCAGTGTACATTTGGTGTTAACTGTGCAAAGACGCCTATAATGCCAACATTTTACTTCAAAGGTGGCATAGAAATAGGGCTGCCACTAACGACTATTTGAATTTACCGATTAATCTAAACGATTAATTTCCCACAAAAAATCAACAATTTTACTTAAGAATATTTTATTAAACCAAATGAAATCCAAATTTCTATTAAATCCTTTTTTAAAGCAAAAGTAAAGTGCAACAAGAGTGCAAGAAGTCCAAATCACTGAAATCAAAGTTCAGTATTATAGTGTAAGAATGACAACATATCCACATGTTCTAGTCTACTAATAATACAATTATAATCAAAAAACACTTTTTAAAGGAGTATTTACCCAAAATATTATTTACCAGAATTTATTTAGGTGAAAAATATAAATGTGCAGTATTTCTGAAAAATAAAAAAATAAAAATAAAATGCTTTTTTAAATATAAAATCAATTAATTGGAGATTATTAAAAGAAAAAAACAAAACAAAACTGAATTTGAAAATAAAATGGATTTCATAGGGCCCTATAATGTGGTAATAAAAATAGATTTAAGTGAACAATAGCTTTTAAAATGACTTAAAATACATATATAATAGCAATGATGCAATAATAATTAGTTCAAATAAAGTATCAAAAGCAAGAAATCATATGATTTTATTGAACAAAACTGTTAAAAATAAATAAAGTATTATAAACAATAGAGCTAATGTACATTACGCATAACAACAAAGGCCTGCAGGGGCGCCAACAGACTGACGGTTGTTTTTACACATTACTGCGCGATCTAATCCTTGTTTAATATTGACCAAGAACCATTTAATTTAAATGTCTACTTAATCTTTAATATTTGGCCATTTCTTTAGGACAGAAATGCTATAGCCACTGTAATTAAATGAATTTGTGGACATCAAAACGTGTAAACTCAGAGTAAGGGTTTGAGCTTTTACTTTGAAATCGCGATGTATTCTCCTGTGTTTGTGTAGATTTATAAATGATTTACCTTACAAATATGATGAAATGGTGCACATTGCGTTCCCACATGAACGTTATAATAAACCCAAACTCACAACAACATGCAAAAATGGAGTTTGAGACGCTCCACACATGTAAATGATAAGTTTCTGTGGAGCTACTGTGAACGGAGCCGGTGTGTGACGCACGTACTTCATGCTGAATTTTGAGCAGGTACTGAGCAGCCTTAACTCGACTGTGTAAAGACTGAATCTGTGAGCTGCATAAACTAAAGGCATCTTTACACAGTCAAGTTAAGGCTGGTCTGTGCCTGCTCAAAAGTCAGTTTAAAGATATAATGCCACATAAAAGCCAGACTAAATTATGCTCTGACCCACCTCAGCCCTTAGTAACAAAATGCACCACATAAAGTTGCAATTGCTTTGTAAATGCATTCATGCCACCTCTAAACAGCATTAAACAGTCAGTGTAAATATACTTAAATGCTGAAAAAGTGCTTCTGTGCCACCTTAGCAGACTGTTTATTATCTGCCTAATGCACATTTCACACAAAAATCCTAATAGCTAGCTGAAATCATCAGTTTTAAACAGACTGACTGGCTTTATGCAGATAAACCAAGTATTTTACATATTCTGCCTCTAGTCTAATACCTTTACGTGTACAGTAGGGTGGATCAGACTTAAAGGTGGATTAAAAATTGTAAAGTATATAAACTGGTGCAAACGTCATGCTGATGAGTCAAAAATCTAAATTCAGATGTGCCAAATATATTACAACGTCAGAGTGAGTCTGCTAACCCGTCCCATGACAAACATTGCCTGTATTAGAGTCATGCATTCAATCACAATGCTTTATAAGCCTTAAAATTACTGAAGTATTTGTGTGGCTCATAAAGCAGGTAATGCTGAACACGGTAATAATAGTGCATATTTATTTCAAACGTGAGCATAAAACACGTTTAGGCATTTTGTTAATGCCTGTTAAAAAAAGTCAAACTACAAAGACGTGGCAATTACATCCTGCTTTATAACACTCCAGGCTGTGTGCCAATGCTGCGTATCACTATAATATTCATGGCGGGTTTACAAAAGATTTTAATTATAACGACACGGGTGGTGCCTTGTAACTTAAAAGTCTTTTAAACAGGAATTTTGGGATTTATCCAACATGCTCTGCTGCCTATAGGCTGATACATATATGTTGTACAATGTTTTATAACACAGCATTTTTGTTTATAGTGCAGACCATAAATTATGCATGCAGCACAAACATGTGTTTCCAGCTGGTATAAGCCGCAGCTGGCGCAGTGCGTGCCAAAGTCTGGAGCCAAAGTGCGTATGTGTGTGTGTGAAGCTGCCCAGTGGGCGACACATTATGATGAGCTGTATTTAAATCCGCTCACTGCCTTAGTTAACAGAGTTCACTGGAAAAGAGCAGAACAATTTGTGATCCCTGATTGATTTAAAGAGCTGAAGTGGATGACACCATGACAGGAGGTAAATGATGGTAATTTATTATTGTGTTAGTTTCGTAAAACCAATAAATGCTGTTCCTCATTCTACTCTCATATATATTAGATTCTGTGGAAACTGCAGCAGATACGAAATGTTTATAGACCCTCCATAAACGCTGTTGGTAAGTTCACAACATACAGTAAAACACAATGTTCCTGTAATGCCAATGTCAGCAAAATGTACTTATTTAATGGTTTTCAAATAATAGTTCATGCATTTGCAATCATAATCTTATGTTCGGGTAACACTCCATAATGAATATATATATATATATATATATATATATATATATATATATATATATTACATAACACTTAACAGATCAGTGATTCCCTCTAAGGTAATCATAGTTTGTGACAACAAGTGACAACAGTACAGCTATTGTTATTGCTGTAATAATAAACTCATTTTTGGATAATAAAATAATATTACAATAACTTTATACAGCTTTCAGAATGTTTACCATTGTTTAGTTCCCTTCTTTTTCAGAGACATTGGTGGTTAAAAAGTTGTTTTAGAAACCAATAAATGGAAAATCAATAGAATTTTGTCAGGAAAGATAATGGCACATGGTGTATTTTTCATTTAAAGATTATGCACATTCAAATACGCATATAACATAAAAGTAATGATTTTAAAAAAAGTGACCGACACTGTTTTACAGCCTTTTAAGTGAATGAGACTATCACGCAACACCAAAGAACTCAACTCATCACATTTCTATTGTTTCCTGTGTGAAACGGTTCAGTAGGACTATCGGCAAAACTCTTATCTCAAACTCTAAAACCACCAATGTATTGAAGTACAGCTCAGTACAGTATATCCACACTCATCTGAGTACGCAGTATACACTACAGTACACGCAACCACATTCACAAGTAGGCTAACTGAAAATATACCGGCAGAAATGCCGCATCCGCACTGCAACTGTCCCCATCTGTTAATAAACTCTTTCACACACTCAATAAAGTTCGTATTTTATCTTACCTGTTTTACTGTGAAATCATAAGTGTCCTATAATCATCATATGCCGGATGTGTGATCTATAATTACACAAAGAAAGGGAGAGAGACAGAACCGCAGAGATGAGCGGAGCGATCCAACATTTGAACCGAGTCGCTGAGAACTGAGAGAAACACGTCACAGCGCGTGTAATATGAGCTTCACCTCGCGCGCGCCCTCTGTCTCTCTATTAATTCCTGTCAAGATTTACCGCACTGTATTGTCAAAAGTGTCAAGTGATATTACAGCCTACAGGAGAAAAGAGAAAAATGAATTTTAAAACTAACTAAAAAATAAATATTTTATTCACACTTAAGGGACATTTGAAAATTAAAATTTGCATATCAGGCCATCCAAGATATAGATGAGTTTGATTCTTTATGGGAACAGATTTGGAGACATTTAGCATTCCGTCACTTGCTCATCAATGGATCCTCTGCAGTGAATGGGTGCCGTCAGAATGAGAGTCCAAACAACACTCCAGTCCATGTGGGACAAATATAAAATCAAACATCTCAGCTTTTATTTCATTTAAATAGTGTCTACATAACCTGTTCTTTCAGTTATTTATTTATTTTTTTTGTGTGTGTGTGTGGAATGCACTCATGCGGCACAAACACATGCTGCAGGGCAGTTTAACACAAGCTCACACTAATTCCTTGTCATTCCGGGTGCGTTTTAACAGTGAACCCTACAGCAAAATACAATTAAATTCATGATTGAAAATTATAGTTGGCCTACTTTAGTGATTTCACTCTGAATTCATGTGAATAAATCAGACGGTTGAAGTCATGCCCACCAAAACTGTATGAAAGCAGCCATCCAGTGAAGTGTGCATTAACCCTAAGGCCCACTGTGGTAATATTACAACATCAGATTTAGCTTGACTAAAATAAAGCTGTTCATGTTTTTTTTTTCCCCCCTCTAAGACCACATTTACACAACTAATAGGTCCTATTGTTTAGCCTTGCAATGCTATTGGATGCTAGATTAAAAAAAAATAGGCCTTTTTACCAGCCATAAACTTACACAACCTGCAAACTTCCCATGAAACACATCTCGTTTTACTGGACTGGATAAAGTAAGTAAAATGCCTAAAACATTTTTTTCTTCTGTGATTAGTAGTGTCTAAATCATGTAGATATTACGGTATCGTTGAATGCATTGATCAATTAAGATTTTGAGCTTATGTCATGTCAGTTTTGTAATGTACAACACTGGGTTAAAGGGGTAGCAAAATTCGCCTGTGCACCTTGCACATTACATGGATAAATTGTGCTTCTTACTTGTAGCATATGGAAAAAGAAAAAAATCACTCACAAGTTTTGTCTTTTTTGTTGCCATTTTGAGATTCACTGAAGATTTTATGATTATTAAATAAGTTCAAGTTGAAGAATAAATTATTTCTTGGAGAATTTTAAAGTATTTGTGCTTATTTATAAAATGTAATGTTGTTTTTTCTGGGCTTTGTTTACCCAAATATCTGCTTGCTGCATGAGACAGGTGATAATGTTCTGGAATGTGAGAGATATCAGTGCTATTAGCATCATAAGTAAAGGACACAATACGATATCAGACAATATTGTGTGAATTCTGTGAATGGGTGAATTCTGTATGATTGGGATTCATTTGCAGTGGTATTTCTACCCTGGAAAATAAACTTTTTTTTATTTATTTTAGAATGTCACCAGCCAAGAAAGACCGTCTCATCATATATGCATCTGATACCATCCACCAGTGACTTTGAGATGGACTCTGATACAAAAGAAGAAAGTTTTAAAGTCAAGTCATTATGAATGTTCTCTACATTTGCTGAGTGAGTAAAATCACTGATATTCTGTTACCCAAGAGCCCAATGTTGCAATATTACATTTCCCTAAAAACTGACTAAAATGTCAAAAATGTAAAAGCCCATTTATTCCTGCATTAGAGACCTCCTACAAGGTGAAATACTTTTTTCACAGTTTTTTTTCTTTTCTATATTTGGGTCTTTCAGTGTTAAAGATCTAAACATTAATGTCTGGACTGAGCTCATGAAGTACATGTAAATCCACCTGCCTTTAAAATGTTGATAAACACAATATTTGTAATTGCTTTCAGGTTCAAACATTTTAACTAACCAACTGACCATCTGCAGATGAAAGCATGTATTATTTTCAGCCTCTATTGAATAATAACCTAATATACCTGGTCGTTCTAAACTTCTGAAAACCATTAAGACATTAAAGAAATGGATGATCCAAAAGAACATGGCAAAGACAGCAAATGTTTTCAATATAACACTAAAAATACTTTTTTTCCCATCATTTCATAATCTTCTATAAGTAGTAGCTGTGTTCCTCCTCACTGGCACAGGATGCACATGATAATTCAAACATTTTTTTTTGTATTCAGATAAACTGATGCTTCTGTAGAAACCTTAAGTCTTTAATTAAATGAGTGATAATGGTTACTCTGAGACAGAGCTCATGTAGGCTGCATCATTCTTTGTTTTTTTATACACAAACTGCACAGAGTCATGTGTCAGAATAAAAGCAGATCTCTCACACAAAACATGAACTGCAGGGTCAGGCCATGAACTTTCAATGCATGACATTATAAAGCTTTCTTTGTGCCCTCGCACAACTAGTTTGCTGTGAGATGACGTGAATTGGTCTTGTGTGTTTCATTTTGTATGAACGCTGGACAGTCATTCAGAGCCATGAGCTGCTGACACACCAGCAACACAAGCATCGCATATTTATAGAAATTCTTCATTCAGCAAGGATGAATTAAACTGATCAAAAGTGACAGTAAATTGATTTATAACCATACAAAGATTTCTATTTCAAATAAATACTGTTCATTTTCAACATTGATGATAATCAGAAAATCTAATTTTCAAAAATTAGTAATAATAATGATTTCTGAGAGTTCAAGTAACACTGAAGACTGGAGTAATGATGCTGCAAATTCAGCTTTGATAACAGCAATAAATTACATTTGAACGTATATTCAAGTAGTTATTTTAAATTCCAATTATATTTTTGACCAAATAAATGCAGCCATGGTCAATGAGATTTCTTTAAAAAAATATTTAAAAGCAGTACCAGACAATATACACCCATATTTAAACGCATAAATATCCCAGCCCTCCTTAAAATTCTTTGGGCCTGTTGTGACCAAATCATGCATGTTAGTTTGAAAACAGAAAAAAGCTTTTTAAACTAAACTAAACTAGGTGATGATTCACTTAAATCACATTTTACATCGCATACTGGAGGAAATGATTAATAAAAGCAGTAAGTAAAACTATTAAATGTGAATCACCACCTATAGCTTTTGATGAACCTCAAATGGATTTTCGCAGCAATGTAACTAAACACAGAAGTCAAAATAGCGCAGTGTAAAATGACCTTATTTTAATTACCACACATGTAATATTTAGTTGTCTCATACATTTTGTGAGAAACCCTGTTACTTTGTGATTTGAAAAAATGTGATGTTTCATAAAACCGTGATACCCAAAAGTTACTGCAAGAGAAATAGTAGTAAATAGTCTACAATTTTTAAAAATAAATTTTTCATTTAAAAATGTACCAAAATTTCAAAAGAGTCTTATTTTGTGCCATAAACTTCCCGGCACTGACAGTGACTCATTTGACTGCGATGACAGGTGAGCTCGTGTGTGAGCATGTTTGTAAATGAATTGACGGAGCCTCTGGATTCTGGCATCAGTGAATGTTTAATTACAAAGAAACCCACAGTGACAAAATAGGACAACGGTGTGAAATAAGCATGACGACTGTTACAGGACCCGCAGACGCGGAGCGGCTTCTCTTCTTTTAGAATACTGGAATAGTTTTAATTTAAATGAGACGGCACATGCCAAATGAGGAAAAAAAAAAAAATTGACAAAAATACTTATAAAAATATGCCATTAGATTCATATGAACAATCGTGGACTGTGAGAGCACTATGTACAGAGAAAGGCAATATATACCAATATTTACAATAAACATTGATGACGTCTTTCACTAGAAAGGGCTGAGAGGGTCACTTACAACAGTAAGACTCGACTGAGGACTATCATCACTGACTGATTTAGATATTTGATTAAAAAAGCAAAAAATGCAGACTCGTTTATGAAAATATGGTTCTCTGAGGATCCCGTTTGTAGTAAGAAGATATCTTCTGCAACACTTTGATGTTTACCTGCGAGTTCTTGGCACTAGTGTTCACAACTACTCAACAGATCAATCGATAAAGCAATTTTGTGAAATATTCCCATGAGTTTCCATGCGTGATGCGGTCTGGGAAATGTCTGACTGCACATCCTTGAGGTGAGCGAGAATTTGGGTGTGACGCGGTTCTTTTCAGACAAACTAAGGCAGCTGAAATTGCTCATTTAACAGGAAGTGCACCCACCTGAGGCGGGCGGCGCAGGCAGAGCGCTTTTAGCGGTTAATTGTCTGTCATAAGCGGCCACATGCAGCCGAAGGGCTGTAACCCGTCTGACTTCATTCTACGTGTCATATTCTACACACAGACACACTCACAAACAAACACAGAGTTCATCTCTCAACTGCAAACCCTGCATGTCAAATCAACGCAGTCTTCAGCAACATCGTTTAAGAAACAACACAATTCCCTTTCCTGAATGATCATGGTGACGAAAACGACCACTGAAATTATACAGCTGTTCATCGGTGAACCTCACCAATCCCGTCTAGTTATATTTCACCCCAAAATGAAAAGAAATGTACAAAAAAATAAATTCAATTTTTTACATTTTATTATGAGATTTAAAAAAAATTTGTTTTACATTATTTTAATGTCAATTAATTACATTTTCCCCCTAAATTCCGATTACCGTAATGCAAAAAAAAAAAAAAAAAATAGAACTGTAATGTGAACAAATTACAGTACATCTGTAAAGTACAAACCATAGCATGGAAGCCCATTTCCACCACGGGATTAAAAAAAAAAACTAAAAGGTGATTATCTCACAATTCTGACTTCGAGTTTACATCATGCAATTCTGGATTTTTTTCTCAGAATTGCATGAAATAAACGTATATTATGGAGTTAAAAGTCAGAATTGTGAGAAACTCGCAATTGCAAGAAAATGAAGAGCCGAGTTGTTTTCCTCAGATTTGGACTTCTGAGAAAAAAATGTCACATTTGCAACAGTCAATGATGGAAACAAGCTTCTGCACTATAGTATTTGCTGGATTAAATTGAATCAAAAATCAAAAAATTGGAAGAATAAAAATTTTAAGAAATTAAAGTGAAATTACAAACTCTTAAATGGTCCTAAAAAATGCTTTATTTTCTTTGTGCAAATATAACTTCTTTTTATTTTGGGGTGAAATATGACCTGGGTGTTTCTTTGTGAGATTCACCAGAATAATTTTTTAAAAATCGTACAAATGTGTCCTCGCTGACCCAACTTGAGTTGAGCGCCAACATCTTTCAGTAGAGAAAAACGCCAGACTACTTTATTTATAAATTAAGTGCTATAAAAAAGACTTAACTAAAAATGAAAAAACATAAATACTGTACAAAAGGTCACAATACCTATATATGGAATGTCATTGCTGTTCTTTTACATAACATAGTGAAGTCTTATTTTTTTTTATACATAAAAATGTTTCGATAACCAAAAGAATAAAGTGATAATGTGTAATAACTCTGACTGTGAGTTTGTTGATTATTGAAGTAGTAAAGTGTGTGTGTCATATAACGGTTTGTAGGTACTCTAGCCTTATATTGCACATTGGTTACGTAAGATTAACTCTCATCTCGCCCCGAACAACAATAACGAGAGCTTTACCAAAACATCTTCATTCTCCAATCAAATCACATTCTGTCAAGACCAGTAGTTGACCATTAAAGTGTGCGGACTGACGAAGTGAAGTTTCCACTTTGTACGTCCATCTACATTACCCACAATCCTCCCTGCCTCGTGCGATGCATTCAAACCCTCTCTCTATCCAACAATTCTTGCTTCCTTTTCTTTTTTACTTCACTTTTTCCTGCTTTCTCTCTTTTCTTCTTCAAGGTAATGATAATTTCGTCCGCTTTTTAAAAAAAGTTTCAACACAATATTCAAAAGCAGCCACAGGAAACACCACATGGCAAGCGAGATCGAGATATTTTACACCGAGAAACGAAATGACCCATAACACAACGTAACGAAAAACGAACACTCCATAGGTTGATGTCTTACACGCTCATGCACAATGCATCAGAGAACAGGAAGGGGCGGGGTTTCGGGGGGAAGTGCGTGGGCTGGTCCAGCGGCTTGTGTGTCGAAGGGGCGGGGTTTCCGCTACACACGCCACAGCAGTAAGTGGTTGGTGCTGTCGTCCCGCCCCACCGTCTCGCTGCTATTGGTCAGTCTAAAGTCTTCATAGCCGTCGCCGCCGCTGATGACCAGCAGGTTGGATTTGGTGGGCAGGAGGGTGGAGGCGCGCCGTCGGGAGGAGTCTCGTCTCTGCAGGCCTCCGCTGCTGCTCTCAGAGCTGTTCTGTGCTGAGTTCACTATAAGAAAAATTCAGAAAACACACCCATGTTTGTTATGCCACTGTGCCATATTTTATTGACAGTCTCTATTTATAGACATCCGTCTTGGAAGCATCCAATCACAAGCATTAATTAAGTTTACAACACTTGCTTTTAAAACACTCAGTGGTTGATTGACAGGTGAGTAGACGGTTATTTCCTGTTGTTTGGGATGCATCAGAATGAATTGATGTTTACACTACAAATAAAATGATCGCATATGTCCCTGACCTTTGTAAACGGTTTGATGGTAAAATGTTCTGAACCAGTTTACACCTGTCTTAGCACTGACTATTTGAGATGGCTAAATTAAATTAAATAAAATGTAATTTAACATGTGATATTCTTTTGCAGGGCCATAATTGGGTGTTTTTTTGAATACCACAACACGCAATGTTACATTTTTTAATAATAAATAATGTGTGTATTAGCTAGACTTTTTATTTATTAACCTTCCTTTTAAACAAAAATAAATTCCATGCCAAACAATTACTATAAAAACATGACAACATGAGTTAAACAAAAGAAAGAGTAACAGGGTACATTTCAGCTCACATTAAAAAAACAAGGTAAAAAAATAAAAATTTGCTAAAAAACAAACAAACAAAAAAGAACGAGTATTTTTTAAGGCTGGATTTAAATTCAATTAAATATTTGATATTGAATTGCAGGGCCATAATCACATTATATATGAATACCATAATATTCATAAAATGTAAAATCATCTTAAATTATTTATTGAATTATTATTATCATCATTAACTGTGTGTTTGTGTTTTTATGAATACCGTAACATTTTTTATTATTGTTAATATTTTACAGTATGGTGCAGTGTAATATGTTTTTAATTGTATGAACACATGATAAAATTACAACACATTTAAGTCGCACTGAACTCCTAATACTCTTATTGTACCTTAATAATAACAGATAAAAAACACTTAGAACAGATCAATCTCTGCAGGTTTCTGTATTTCCATAATGCACTTTCGTTGCCAGATCCTCTGTTAATATTACCCACACTGCAATAGGAAGTGAGAAACTTACCTGATTCAGACGGCGGTGGAAAGTTGACGTCAAAGCCCTCTGGCAGCTCAATGCACGTGAGGAAGCGGACGTGTCCGGTGTGTCCGTGGGCGGAGCCCATGGGGAGGAGGGGAGCGCGCAGAGAGCCCTGCCCAGTGCTGGAGGACACGGGCGGGATGGCCAGAGTCAGGACCACCCCCGCACTGGTGCCGATCCACAGCAGGTCCTTACACGCCAGAAGAGCTGTGATCCGCAAACACGCTGCTTTGTGCTGCCGGATAATAGCATCAGAGCCTAAAAGAAAAAAACGAGGCAGGGATTTGATTTGATTCTGAAACAGTTCTTTATCAAAAAGCAGTGTTTATTATTTACTATTATAGCTACAAAAACAAGCATGTTTTCTGAAAAGTGTAACCTGCTAAGACCTATGCGCGCACACACACACACACACACACACACACACACACACACACACACACACACACACACACACACACACACACACACAGTCTTAGTATTACTTGTATACTATTATAGTATTTATAGATATTTTTAGTTAGATTAAAATTATTTTATTTTAAAGTTTAGTAATTTTGTTGTGTTTTTGTCCTTTTTATTTATTACGCATCCTATTTGTTGAATAAAATTCAATACTTGTTTCTTAACAATTTTGAGGTGCTTATTCCAAAAACAGCATCTGTTTGTATCAGTTTTGTTTTCGACAACCATTTGTGCAGTGAAGTCTTATATTATAACTTAATCAGTAGAAAAACTGCCACAAACACATGATTCCTGTCTGAATCTGAGCCAGATTACGATTTGTTCAATGCCCATTTTCACATGTATGAATGAATCTAAACATCATTTTATGCATAACGCTGATTTCAAGGACAGAATTATGGCCAGTGACAGAGGAAAATGGAAACATGAGTCTGATGTTTTCTGTAGGCCCGATGTTTTACTGCATCCAAACAGCCACAGAAAATGACAGATTTTGTAAAAACAAAAGCTTACTTTGTAAAGTTATTGGAGTATTTGAACATATTTTCCCACTCCTTTGCAGATTTTAAGTAAAATTATACATCTTTAATGCTTCTTTTTGTCATGAAAACCACAGCTTGTGACATTTGACTGCTTTTGTTATTTTGATAAACATTAAAACTGATACACATACACAATTAGAAAAATTATTTTGTGAAAAAAACAAACAAAAAACTATGTAATGGAAAGTTATTGATGTTTTTGAAAAAAATTTTTTTGCAGAAGAGCCATAATTTGACCTAATTTGATGCTACTGTAATTAATGCACACTAAACAGTACCTGCAAGCATCTTGTGCACGGCTGGAGCCACGTCGACCTCCGTCAGGCTCTCGTAGGTGGAGGCGTGATAGAGCCGCACCTGAGCGCTGCCCTGCAGAGCGATCCACACGCCTTTACCATAACTCACGATACTGGTCACGCAGCGCCCGCTGTCCTGACCCACCTGGAATGAGTGCTGACAAACACATTCAAACACAGTGTCAACACTGCTAAACTGATTCAAGAGCATGAATGTCTACCGCTGTTCAGAAATGTGATGTCAAGTGGATATTGTCTGGTGAATGAATTTTTAATCTGCTGATGCCAACAGTCAAGTCGCATTTATTTCTATAACATTTTATACAATACAGACTGTTCCAAAGCAGCTTCAAAGAAACAATCAAAGTAAAATAAAAGTTATTAATATTGCAAACTTCATCAGTTACGAAACTAATTCAATTTAAGATGTAAAGCAGCTCTACAGAAGACAAGTGTCATTATTTAGCTCAGTTTTGCTTCATTTCAGTTCAATAACTGTGTCAATGTTGCAAAGCCATTTATTTATAAAATAAATTTGATTTCAGATTTCAACAGTGACATTATTCAGCTCAATTCAGATTGAATGTTGATTCAATTATTTTCATAATAGCTGTGTGGATATTAGTGTCAATATTCAGTTCAAATTTCGTTCTCATCTGATGATGTCAGTGCAGGTATATCTATAATATCTCTCAATATTAATTGTCTTCTAAACCTTGTGTCCCAGAGACGTTATTGTATTGAATAAAACTACAACCCCTCCCCCCCACACACACACACACTTTTAGTGAACAATTTTCTGTTTCTATTGAAAATGTTTCTAGTCAAAAATGATGTACAAAAATTGTTTGTAAATTTCTTGTATGCTATATTATTACCAAATACTGGATTCAATTTTTTTTGTCAACTTGTTTTCTTTCAGTTAGCACAGGTGAAACTAATTGTTCGTAGGCCTCACTGATCTGAGTGCATGCACCTCGGTTTATGAGTGAATATTATCAAAATTTTCCACAAATGATGCTTATGCGCTCAAAAACTGAGGCGCAAACGCTTAGATCAATGAGGCCTATGATCATTCAGTCCCAAAAACAAACACAAAACCTGTGCTAAATGAAAGAAAAGAAGTTGACAAAAACATTGAATCCAAGATTGCGATTTTTTTTTTTAAAGGGCTGGTAATTTTTGACCAGATCAGTTAGAGGATTATGTTTCAGCATAAGACTTAAATCTTTTTCCAGACATCATCTGCATGTAGTTAGCGTCTGACCTCTTGTGCTAAAGTGCTGGTGTTGACGATAAGGACTCTGTTCTGACAGCCACACCACAGTTTTCCCGCCACAGGAACCATTTTGGTCACGGGTCCGCTCGGAGAGCCCAGACACAGCGTTTGAGAGCTCTGAGGATCCCAGAAACTTCCTGTCATGTAGAAAAAGCAGAGAGAGTCGGTGTAAATCACTCTTATCGGCTATAACTGAATCATTTTAAATGGATCTGAGCTCACCTGCTTCCCTCTGATAAACAATCACCTCCCCGTTCGCCAGGGACACAAACACTTTGTTGTCAAGATACCTGCAAATTAAAAAAAGATGTTCAGTCTCCATGCCGACGTTGCATAAGTCACCACGGCAACAGATCAATGAGGTGGAAGATGCTTACAGGATACACAGGATAGAAGCAGAGTGCTGCATCTTCATACTGTTCTTCCGGTTTCTGATGTTGTCTGACGACTGGTACACATGAATACTGAAAGAAAAAAGTCATTATTACAACATGATTATGCTTATGAAATATGGCATTTATGTCCTTATGTGTTATCACAAACTTATGTTGAAAAGCTTGGGGTCAGTTTTTAATATTTTTGAACGTCTCTTAAGTTCACCAAGGCTGCAATTCAGATTTGATTCAAAATAAAGTAAAATCAATTAAAACAAATGTTTTCATATATATATATATATATATATATTGTAAAATGTGACGAAAAGCTGATTTTTCAGCATCATTACTCTAGTTTTCAGTGTCACATGATGCTTCAGAAATCGTTCTAATATGCTGATATTATCAGGAATTAAAATACATTATATACACAGGCATCAAGTCAAATGCTCTCGAAGTCTTTGTTTGTTTTGATTTTAAACTGGCAGTGGGGCAAGAACAAACGCTGCACACCTGCTTTTGTGACGCAGAGAGAGCGAGAGAGAGAGAGCGAGAGAGAGAGAGAGAGAGAGAGAGAGAGAGAGCGAGAGAGAGAGAGAGTGTGAGTAAATGTTTGTATGGAAAGTGACAGGATGCACTGAGGACACGGGCAGGTCTGAGCTTGAGATAATGAGTGTCTCTGTGGGAACGCGGTAAACGGCTGTACCGTAGTCAGATCAGGGTCACCTGAGGTGAGAATTAAACCCCAAACAGAAGAACAGCAGGGGGGGTTTTGTGCCGTTAAATGCCATGACGTCACTGCGTGTTACTATCGTTCGACTTTTAATTAGGCCCATGGGCTTTGAATGCTGCCTAAACACAAATTTGAAGACTTATAATAACTACCAATAATTACATTAACAAAAATTATGTCATTATTTAATAGATCATTAATTTTGCATTCAAATGGTAAGAACTTTCATGAAAATGAAATGTTCATATTTGAATGATTTTATTTTTTCATGTTTTGACAAATATGTTATATATAATGTATTTTATTTGTATTTATCACTTAGCCCCTAATAAGCTTTTTAATAGATTTTATTGTTATATTAAAGGGGTTATGAATGGCATTTTGGAACCTGTGATACTTTTTTCAGGATTCTTTGATGAATAAAAAGTTAAAAAGAAGAGCATTTATTTAAAATAGAGATACTACTGTTCAAAAGTTTGGGGTCAGCTAATTTTTATTCTCTTTTTTTGAAAGAAATGAAAACTTTTATTCAGCAAGGATGTGTTAAATTGACAAGAAGTGATAGCAAAGATTTATATTGTTAGAAAATATTTTTATTTTGAATAAATGCTGTTCTTTTCAACTTTTTATTCATCAAAAAATCCTGAAAAAAGTACCACAGTTTCCAAAAAAATAAAAATTAATTGGCAACATAGATAATTCTAATAATAAATCAGCATATTAGAAGGATTTCTGAAGGATCGTGTGACACTTTAGACTGGAGTAATGATGCTAAAAATTCAGCTTTTAATCACAGGAATAATCTATGTTTTAAAGTATATTAAAATAGAAACCATTATTTTATACTGTAATAACATTTTGCAATATTACTGTTTTTTTTTCTGTATTTTTGTTCAAATAAATGCAGCCTTGATGAACATAAGAGACTCCTTTAAAAAACATCACAAGTCTTGCTGATCCCAAACTTTTGAACAGCAGTGTATACATTTATAAACATAATATTTTAGAAGTAATAGACTACTTTCTTTCCTCTTTTTGAACGGTCTGTTTTTACTCACAAGTAAACGCCTCCTACTATGACTGGCTAACAGTTTTGCTTATTAAAATAACAACATGGGTCTTTTGGGTTTAAAACATATAAATACTCTGTATATATCAAATGGTCTGGAACAGACAATGAAATAGTGGTAAAATATATCAACACAGACACTATTGAAAGAGAGCTAAACTAGATAATGACATCCCTGAATCATCAATGAATTGACTTTAACGGGAAAAATGACTCCTCTTATACCGGACGCGACTGGTTTAAGTTCTATATTTACTAAACCTAAAACTAAAATAAAAAAATAATGTAAACTGAAAAATATACAAATAAAAGCTACATCACATTACAGAAGTTATTTATTCTGTCATGCAGTGACCCACCAGCCGTCCTCGGTCCCGAGCCAGACGGAGCTCTGATACGCCTCGGGGTCGATGCTCAGCAGGTCCTCCAGACTGGCACGGGTGAAAGAGCCTCGACTGGACCGCCGCATGGCTCGGCCGTCCATGGGACTGTCCGCATTGAGCCGAGGGGCCCCGAATGTGCTCGGGACGGGAAACTCCTGTTCCTCCTCGGAGCTGGTGGTCTCGGTGGCCATGTCCTTTGAAACGGCTGCTTCATCATCTGAGAGAAACAAATGGATACAAAACATCATCAATAAGACACCAATCACAAACATGAGCGAGTATATATGATTTTCGAGACTCACTGCCGAAGCTGGATGAGATGGTGGAATGGGACGCTTGGCTCTGCAGTGTGGATGAAGGGCTGGGAGAGTCTTCGTCATCGGTGTCGTCGCTATCGAAGGGCACGAGCTCTGTGGCGGGGACCGCGGGCGGCTCGCTGAGCTCCAGAGACGAGCCCGAGATGCAGATGTGGAGCTGGGGTTGTGCAGATGCGGTAGAGTTTGACTCAGACGGGACGGAGGGGGTCGAATGACCCACACGTTCTCTGCAGTAGACAGAATGGATATTTTTGCACTTGCTTATGTGTGTAAAAAATTACTAGAACACAGAATACTACACTGCTATTGTAAAAGGCACTGTTTTAAAAGGCATATTCATTTAAATTAACACACACACACACACACACACACACACACACACACACACACACACACACACACACACACACAACATAAACTTGGCAAACAACTAAAATAAATTAGAACTAAAATTATGAAAAATAAAATTGTCAATAAACACAAAATAGATAAATAAAAACTTCACAAAAGCACATAAAGTCTGTTTTAAAAGGCATATTTCAGGATATTTTAAACCTAATAACGGGTGTATGTCATGTTGTAGAAACAATATATAATACACACAGACACACACACACACACACACACACACACACACACACACAGACACAAACTATTAAAATTGTTTTTGGTAATTGAAATGAAGCTGAAATAAAATAAAATATAAGTTTTAGAAGAACTTCAACTTCAAAAAAATGTAAATGTTGCCTTGCCAACCAATTAAAAAAATACTTTGAAGTTGAAGAACTAAAAGTAAACTGAAAAATAAATTAGTTACTAAAACTGTTACTCATTAATACAACTACACTGTGTTCCAAATTAGTCTTACTGTGATTACTTACAAGTCTTACTTACAAGTGATATATCAGTAGGATTTCAGTACAATAAAGAGTCGGATTTTTTTGTTTTTCACATCTTTTTAGTTAACCGCTATCAGTCTCAGACAGGTTTGTTCAGTAGTTTTCTAGGTTTTCTCAGGTAAATGGAAACCCTACTTAAAGAGGTTGTTCCACATTATTAAGCAAGTCACAGTTCTCATGAAATATGGCGAGGAAGAAAGATCTTTCTAGGGTTTCCATTTACTTAAGAAGAACTGGCAAACTACTGAACAAACCTGTCTGAGACTGATAGCAGTTAACTAAAAAGATGTGAAAAACAACACAAACAAAAATCTGACTCTTTATTGTACCGAAATCCTGCTGATATATCACTTGCATAATAATTTGGAACGCAGTGTAAAACTGTAATAAAAATAAAGCATCAAATTAAAGAATATATATATATATAACTTGACAAAAGCATGTAACAAAATTACTAAAACCTAAACTAAAATAAAATAGAAAATATAATAATATAATATGAATTAATATAATATAGTATTATATTTATATGTGTGCTTAAATGCACTTATAAAACGAGCAGGCAAAAATCCGAGGTTTTAAAGCTCATAGTTAGACAGTAAAAAAAAGAAAATGATTTGTGCTGCAAAATTGTACAGAATTTAAAAACACTGAAGGATGTTGAAATGAGTGTCTCTGGTGAGATCTCTCCTGATCCCTGGAAATTCCCACATATACTGTAATCTCATGGTGCTCACTTTAACAGGAGAATTTGTCCAGTTAAGCAGATGCGTTTAGGGCCGTCGACGGGTCTCACCTGTTCTTCAGGCCCGGCACGGCTGCGATGCAGATGATGCGAGCGGAGCAGACGGCGATGCAGGCCTCCACCGTGGGCTCGTCCCGGATGTTCAGCAGACACACCTGACCCACGTACCCGTCGCTGTTACACACCCACACCTCATACGTGTTCTCTGGACAGCTGTGACTGGGGGAGGCGCAGGAGAACTGCATCCCGCTGCGGGTCTTCATGATGGGAATGGCCTTCAGGAACTCAGGGTCCCACTGGTCTTTGTTCATGGCTGGACAAAAGATGGAAAACAGGGTGCTTTTGATGAGAATGTAGCAGAAAATATTTTTCTCTTCTATTAATGTACACCCATATTTGTTGGGCTAATGTGAATATGAAGTATACATCATTAATACACTATATAAAGGATTTATTGGCCTAAGAATATGTGAAATATATATATATATATATATATATATATATTTTTTTTTTTGTCATGAATGTAGGCACTATTTCTTGGGCTTTGAAAAAGAACATTGTGCAGTATTGGCATTTGCATTGAATATATACAAAGGTTCTGTTTTTCTTTAATATATGCTGTATTTATTGGATTTTGCATGAATATAGGTAGTATTTCTCGGGCGATGCATAAATATATATTGTATTTTTCCATAAATAGCCTAACAAATACTATATAAATTCACAAAAAATTACTGCATATGGAGGTTCATCAAATACTTAATATATTTTATAATATATTTAATATATTCTAATATAAGCAGCATTTGTTAAATTTCTTGTGAAAATGAGGTTAAAAAATAAAATAAAACCAAAATCAAAAATGTTGGCTACTAAATTTAATTTTAAGTCATTTTAGTATGTAAACATTTATTTCAGTTCATAAAGCTAAAATAAAACAAAACAAATAAAATGACTAAATTACTAAAAAAAAAAAGAAAGAAAAAAAAGAAAACTATATATTAAGCCAAGTTAATAAGCTAATGAAAAATATTAATAAATACTATAATAGCATACATATATACACAAACACACATATGCTATTTTTGTATTATTTATATTATAGTAGTTAATTATTTATTTTTAATATACATTAAATACAATAATACTAAAACAATGCTGGTTTCTGTGGTTACTCTGTAGTGTATACCATTTTATTCACTAGCTTGTCTTGTGCTAAATGTCAACACAAAGTTTGTAAGAGAAAATAATAATTTCCCAATTTTTTCTCTGTAGGACAGTAATGCTTTGATGTAAATTGCTCTCAGTACATTATTTAAAGCAGAAACAGAGGGTCAGCTCTGATGATTTACCGAGCTTCTTCTTGGCGTCCTCAAAGGCCTGCTCGAAGTTACTGCGGGTATCAGGGCTGCTGAACTCAAAGATGAAGGTGGTCTCGGCTGAAGTGCTGGTCAGCTCTAGTTTAGTGGGCAGTAACGTCATGCTGAAGGCCAGAGACTGCTTATCGGCCAGCTCCCGGTGCACTGACGCCATCAGATCCTTTATCACATCGTCCAAACTCTAACACACACACACAAGCACACTTCAGAATATTTCATCTGTTCCAAGGAAGAGGCAAATAAAATCTGAGTGGCACAAGCTTCTAAGTCAACAGTCAGTATTTGTATGTTATCCTTTCTCATTAAAGTTGATAAGTCTGTCTATTTTTTTTTATCCTAAATACACAGAAATATGGTTGCATTTTATTTATTTTTATTTTTTTGCATGCACCAATGACCCCCACCCTAGACAGACCTGATGGGGGAAACTGAGTGTTTCTGACAGTTTGCTTATTTGGCCAAGCGTGCTGAGATCTTCATCCAGACGGCTGATGGTTTTCTGGATGTTTTCTCTGTTAGTGGCTTGATTAGAACCTGTGATGAAGAAATGATATTGGGTCCGTGAAAGAGCATCAAAGTTCAATTAAGTGTAATGGAAAAGAACATAAAAGGGGTAAATAAGTAAATAATGCATACATTCAATGAATTAAACAAATAATAAAAAATAATACATAAACTTAAATACCAGAAAATAACATTAAATTGGCAATAATAATAATAATAAAAAAACAAAATTAAATAAATACATGAAAATAAATAAATGAATTCAATTAAATAATTAATAAAAAATAAAATAATATTATATTAATTAAAATAAATAAAACAGATACTAATACTATTCTAATTTAGATAGATAGATAGATAGATAGATAGATAGATAGATAGATAGATAGATAGATAGATAGATAGATAGATAGATAGATAGATAGATAGATAGATAGATAGATAGATAGATAGATAGATAGATAGATAGGGCTCCAAATTATAAAGAAGAGCTCAGGTTTCTGTCCCGCTGTGAATCTGAACTTTTAAGAGCACATAAATAAATATATTATATATTAAAAAACATGGCAAACATGTAAATCATGTCATGCTGATTGTGTGAGATAATAACAGTACCTTTAACCACCTCGATGTCTTCTAAGGGCAGTTTCCACAGGAACTTATATTTACTCGAGGTGTCAATGACACTAGCAGTGGAGTATCTGAAAGAGAAGCAGAGAGAGAATTTAATCATCAGTCGAGGATTTTTTTCCAGCATGGGCTGATGTGGGCTAGTAATTAATGATCTATTCTGATATCTGATAGTTTGCTGGTTCAAATGTGGTGAGGGTTAATCATGAAAGATCACTGTTGAACCCTTAAACAACTCATGAATGAGCATCTATAGTGCATTTTTCAACTGTAACGTGATGCATTTCCATATTTTGATTGATGTCCCAGAAATAAGTGTACTGGAAATCACTTTAGATAAAAGCATATGCTAAATAAGACTATTTATGTGGTGTTTCCATGACAGTCCACTAGAGTGCAGTGTTATTCAGAAATGAACTGCATTTATTTTGGCCATCAGAGCAGAAGAGCTCAGGGGACTCTGGGGTTTGTAAACCAAACACGAGTTTTCCCAGGACCTCCTCACATCTCTGCACTATTAAAAGAAAACTGCAAAAGCACAGCCGCACTCACAGACTCATGGAGCTCCTGCGCAGAGATCCAGACTTCCTCTTTAGCGTGGTGCAGATGAGCAAATCACTGAACAAAAACAGAGACCGGTCCTTCTTACCGCCCACCGTTTTCTAGAAAGACAGAGGTGTAGGAAGCTCATACGTTTGCTTAAAGTAATTTGATTTCTCTTGTTTATTTGTGCTCACCGATTCCACCACCATCTCTTGTCTCAGGAACTTTCTCTGCGGATTTAGGATCTGACAGGGAAAAAAAAAACATTAGATATAGCTGAGGGCAAACTAGCCTACATACCACTGTAACATGTTTGTGTGGTATCAGTCGAACATATTTAATCAATGTGAAACACATTTGCAACCAAAACTGTAAATACATTGAAAAAACAACATTATTTTTCAGTTGACAGACTGAAAATCTGTTTTTTCTTTTTCCTTTTTCATTTTGAGTAAAGATTTACTTCATTTTGATACATTATTCATTAGATACTTGATATCTTATGGCAAGGCAAGTTTATTTATATAGTACTTTTCATTTATGATGGACATAAAGGGATTTTTAAAAAATATTTAAGAAATAAAAATGTAGTTAAAATATTTAACGTAACACATTTACTCATCATACTCATTTATAAACATGCAAAAAATATTTTCTAACTCAGTATTTTTGTCTTTTTCACCAGTACAAATATCTAAAAATAAGATGCAATAAAATATTCAGTCTTGTTGTCTGGGGAAAAAAATAAAATAAATAAATAAAATATTACAACCCGAATTCCGGAAATGTTGGGACATTTTTTAAATTTGAATAAAATGAAAACTAAAAGACTTTCAAATCACATGAGCCAATATTTTATTCAGAATAGAACATAGATAACATAAATGTTATGAAGATGTCTGGGCATCAAGGTTATGAGTTTCTGGAGTTTTGGTGTTTGGTCCCATTCTTGCCTGATAAAGGTTTCCAGCTGCTGAAGAGTTCGCGGTCATCTTTGACGTATTTTTCGTTTAATGAAGAGCCAAATGTTCTCTATAGGTGAAAGAAAGGCAGGCCAGTTCAGCACCCGGACTCTTCTACTATGAAGCCATGCTGTTGTAATAGCTGCAGTATGTGGTTTTGCATTGTCCTGCTGAAATACACGTCATCTGGAGGGGAGCATATGTTGCTCTAAAACCTTTATATACCTTTCAGCATTCAAAGTGCCTTCCAAAACATGCAAGCTGCCCATACCATATGCACTTATGCACCCCCATACATCAGAGATGCTGGCTTTTGAACTGAACGCTGATAACACGCTGGAAGGTCTCCCTCCTCTTTAGCCCTGAGGACATGGCGTCTGTGATTTCCAACAAGAACGTCAAATTTGGACTCGTCTGACCATAGAACACTTTTCCACTTGCCCACAGGACACTGCTGGACCATGTTCACATATGGCTTCCTTTTTACATGATAGAGCTTTAGTTGGCATCTGCAGATGGCACGGCGGATTGTGTTTACCGACAGTGGCTTCTGGAAGTATTCCTGGGCCCATTTAGTAATGTCAATGACAGAATCATGCCGATGAGTGATGCAGTGTCGTCTGAGGGCCCGAAGACCACGGGCATCCTACAAAGGTCTTCGGCCTTGTCCCTTACGCACAGAGATTTTTCCAGTTTCCCTGAATCTTTTGATGATGTTGTGCACTGTAGATGAGATTTGCCTTTGCAATTTGACATTGAGAAACATTGTTTTTAAAGTATTCCAAAATCTTTTTACGCACTCTTTCACAGATTGGAGAGCCTCTGCCCATCTTTAATTCTGAGAGACTCTGCCTCTCTAATACATCCCTTTTATAGCTAATCATGTTACAGACCTGATGTAAATTAACTTAATTAGTTGCTAGATGTTCTCCCAGCTGAATCTTTTTAAAATGTCTTGGTTTTTCAGCCCCTTGTTGCCCCCGTGCCAACTTTTTTGAGACCTGTAGCAGGCATCAAATTTGAAATGAGCTCATTTAGTGGATAAAAGTGTAAAAATTTAAACATCTGTTATGTTCTCTATGTTGTATTGTGAATAAAATATTGGCTCATGTGATTTGAAAGTTGTTTAGTTTTAATTTTATTCAAATTAAAAAAATGTCCCAACACTTCCACAATTCGGGTTATAGAACCTATATAAGGCATTAAAAAACAATCTTAAAAAAAAAAAAAAAAAAAAAATCACAAAGGAAAGAAGAATGGATTTGAAACCAAGTTTGAATCACTTTAGTTAATAAACTGGATGAGTGATTTTGAGTGATCTCTCACATGCTCCACGCCCTCGATGTGCGCCTCGATCTCCTGCATGACGCGCGTCTCTTTCTCCAGCTCCTCTGCGGTGCGGCGGCCTTTGTTGATCCTCTCAGCCAATCGCTTGATGTTCTTCTGGGCGTCCAGCAGAAACAGGTAGTCAGGGTGATCTTCAGGAGTGTGCTTCAGAAGATCCTGATCCATACAAACAATGTGTCATGTAAAAACTAAACTACCAAAATTACAGGTAGTACCTAAAAAGACGCTTATAAAATGGATAGTATCAGCTCTAGAGATTCAAGGACTGTATATTATAGCAGAATGACAATTCATTTAAGCATTTTTGTCCTTAACATTAACAAACAAGATGAGTAAATATTAAGGATTTTAACTAGTTGCTAAATGGTGGTCACATACTAAACATACAGTGCTGAATGATTTAAGAAAAATAAAATTGCATTTTTCTAAAATTGATCAAATTCATTTTTATTTTTTTAAGAGATCCAGGTTTGCTGAACTTGTTTGTAAAATAAAACTATTATTTTAACTCTGCCAGTTCTCTAACAATAGTTCAATAATAATAATAAAAATATCAAAAATATTATAGTTATTATTAGTATTACTACTATTAAATAAAAAAAAGAGTATTTAATAATACAAAAAAAAAAAAAAAAGTACAATACAACAGTAATATTACAATGCTAAAATTTATTTATCCTAATTTCAAACATTAAATATTTGAGCTTTTATTTAGGGGCAAATCTGCCAAAGTTGCTGCGCATGTTTAAATAAAATGCACTCTTTGCAATTTGGTAATTCTAAGTCATATTGCAATTTCGATTTTAATTCAATTAATCATCCAGCCCTGCCTAACATATTCCAAACCAGCCCAAATACATTAAAAGACTTGTTATCAATAAAAAACAAACAGGCACAAAAAGGCAGAAATAAAATGGGAAGGTTAGTGTTACCTTAACTAGCAGCTCGTATCGTGGGATCCGCTGCACCGGCTTTATCATCAGATCACCCAGAGCTTGTTTCTCTTTATTCTCACGCATGCTTTGCTGAAGAGGACAGAGACAGAATAACAGAGAAAGAGCGAGACGCAAACAAAACAAAACAGTTTAGAACTACAACTATACCTTATCTTGATTTTAACTACATGTGTACAGTTTATCCAACCATGCTTTACTGGATAACTTAGTTTTAGTTCAGTTTGAAGAGGTACCACTAGAGGGCAGCAACCCTTGAAACTGTCAAACATTTTATGATTCAGCTGAGAACATTTGAAAGCATAAACATGCATATGAAAGGAGTAAGGAATTTATGTATTGCTTTGGCAACTAATTAAAATAGGTTCAATATTAGTAAGAAAATAAAAGTCACAGTTTCTTTGCACAATGGCAAAATCCTTATATTTAAAGTTTAACTGTGCCAAATGGCCATATAATGTCCTAGAGTTGCCAAACTGTAGTGTAAAAGTATTTTTACCTACACATATGCACAGAAATAAAGCCGTAATGTACCTCTAGAAACTTCAGGAAAGCAGGCTTGGCCTCCTTGGCGATTCTCACTGCGTCTTTGGCATTCATGAAGTTGTCGATGTACGCTGAATAAATATTGGCGAGGATCTCTTTGGAAAACTGTGAAGAGAAAGCAGAGACATTATCAGCACTGAACAGAACAGCTGTGCACCTTCACAAACTCTACTCAACCCTCGCCTGCAAACCACTGACAGAAACCTTTTAAGGAGCAATACTGTCCTTAGAAAATGTTTAAATGTTACCATGTAAAAAAAAAACAATACCAAGGTGCTTTTTGCTACTAAAATGGCTTCTTTTCTGATAGTAGGGACAACGTTGAGTAGTGTCTTTGTGGATGGATGGTGTGTGTGGACAGACATGACATGAATCTTGGCGGGTCGTGAGGAGACACAGCGTGTGACTCAGTCTGCTCTGTAATGTTTCACTGTAAAACACGCAGGGGGACAATTTACACCCATCAGAAACAGAGGCCTAGTTTTATGAGCCCTGAAGAACAGGCTGACACATCTGCACAGTGTCCATTTCATGGATGCTTTCATTCTCACTTGAGACGAAATAAATTAATAAATAAAACTATTTAAAATTTTATGTACAGCCACCTGATGATCAGGTTTTCCTGTTTGTAGTACACAGCTGTACTGAATATTAAAGTGCATATAAATGTCAAATAAAAAAGAAAGAAAGAAATGGAGGTGGTGGATGAGGAGAGTGCCTAAAAGCGCTACGTAAATTTAACTAATTATTAATTATAAGTAATAATAAATAAAAAATAAATAATCAAATAATTTAAATAATATTTTATACTTTATGTACAGCTGTGTCGGATTTTCTTGTGTATAGTTTGCAGCTGTACTGAACATTAAAGTGCGCATGAAAGTAAAATAAAATATTTAATAAATAATTGTAAAAATAAAAGCAAATCAAAAATGAAGAACTATTTTAAAATTTATACACACTCCCCCGATGCTCAGGTTTCCTTGTGTCTAGTTGGCATTTGAAGTACACATGAAATTAAAAGAAAATAAGATAAAAAGTGTTTCATAGTTTATGTACTGCCACCCAGTGCTCAGTTTCCTCATGTCTATGTATAGTTGTATATTTAAGTGCACATGAATGTAATACAACAAACATAATTAAATAATTTGATATTTTAGTTTATCAAATAAGGTGAATGACCCTTGCTTTTTGTGTTTCTGGTTATCTTGACTTTAGCATGTGACTTGGGTTTCATGTTATTTAATAAAAGCAATAAAATAAGATAATGCCCCTTTCTTGCAGCTTGTACTGTTCAGATGCATCTCAGAGCATTTTGCAAATCCTATGGAAAAAAAACGAATGAGAAAAAAATGTCTCCCAGAATCATTACAAAACAACAATGAAAACTACAGTAAATTACACATAAATTACAACTTGAGTGTTTTCGTGAGCATAAGAATCGTTTCCACTGAGACTTCCGTTCAATGTCACAGGGTTCAGTGCAAGCCTAAAGCGACGCGCATCCTTCGAGAAACTCATAAAACACAATTACAGCGAGCAGCAGATCTCAGTGCTAACTACCTGAGTTTGTCGACTCGTTTAGTCAGAGCCCATAAAAATCCTGCATTTGATGTGCGAACGTGAATCTGACAGGAACGTCTAAACAACACTGAACTAGCGGTGGCGAGGCACTTTTACTCCGTACCGGGCCAGAGGGTCAGACAGATTAAAACCCCACACCGAGACACTCAGCAGTCCTTCAGCTTACACTTAACAACTGTTACACTGCATCCCAATCAGCACGCTTACACAACACACTAAAAGTAATGACAAAAAGTATATAGAGTTCCAACTAGAGTTGCAAAGTTTGGGCTTGGTGAGATTTTATGCTTGCCAAGGCTGCATGTATTTAATTAAAACCACAGTAAAAACCGTAAAAATGTAAAATATTATTGCAATTTATAATAACTGTTTTCTACTGTAATATATTTTAAAATGTTATTTATTCCTGTGACGCAAAGCTGAATTTCCAGCATCGTTACTCCAGGCTTCAGTGTCACATGATCCTTCAGAACTCATTCTAATATATTGATTTGCTGCTCCAGAAATATTTCTGATTATTATCAATGTTGAAAACAGTTGTGCTGCTTCATATTTTATTTTTCGGGATCCTTTGATGAATAAAAAGTTTAAAAGATCAGCATTTATTTGAAACGAAAATCTTTTGTAACATAACATTTTGTAACATTATCTTTTGTAACACTTTTGATCAATTTAATATATCCTTGGTAAAGAAAAATACAGAGATGATACTTAAGGTAAGACGAGGATCTAGCAGCAGGAGAAATTGTATGTGTGTGCGCGTGTGTGTGTGCGCGTGTGTACTTGGGAAAGACAGAACGGCACCAGCATCACGACAGCAGAGACCCTAACAATGTAAGTCCAGTGAGGTGAGACAGTGTGGCGTCCATGTCGGTTAATAAGCCGCACATCCTCCCTTTAGGACGGAAAACAAACACCTGCTACACGTCTGTCAGGACGGTCTGAGAGCCGCTCCAGCCTAGCGTTCATGCACTAGCGGAGCGGATCTCTGGCTAAATGTACAAACCCATGTGGGTGGCCAATCACGGAGGGTGAATGACATCATCATTATGAGACGTGCTGTTGATGTGAAAATAGACTATTGAAATCTCTCTTGATTGCAGCAAAATTGAACAATTCGTTCCTAAGCTATTTCTGAACCAGGTCTTAAAGGCTGTAAAATTACTTGTGACATTTAAGGCAAAAAACACACACTTCTCATATGCACTTCACTGGCGACAGGAAAGTACACACTTTTGAGTATGTAGTAAAACCATAAGCCAGTATTGGGACTGATGTACATTTGATATCATAATATAATATTTTATAGTCATAAAATAGTGTTTTGATCCATAATTACTACCTAATATATTTTTTACCTTAAATTTCGTCATTTTTTAAACTTGGAGGTTCATACATTTAAAAAAATGCTTCAGCTTTGAGGGTTTTCGATAGATCAATAGACAACCATCACAACTTCTCTTAAAGGGATAGTTCACCCAAAAATGAAAATTAGTCCATGTTTTACTTATCCTCAATGCATCCTAGGTGTCTATGACTTTCTTCTTTCAGAAGAATCCAATCGGAGTTATATTAAATTTTTTTTTACAATGGTGGAATAAGCGGGTGTTTGTTTTCAACAGTCCAAAAGTAGTAGAATAAAGTGCGCACATCCGTAATAAAACGTGCAGAACGCGGAAGTGAGAAAAACATATTTATAACATTTTAAATATGGATATTTTTCTCACAAAACCGCATCAATTCGCTGCAGGAGACCTTTATTCATTTTAATATAACTCCGATTGGATTCATCTGAAAGGAGAAAGTCATATACACCTAGGATGCTTTGAGGGTAAGTAAATACATGGTTTAATTTTCATTTTTGGGTGAACTATCCCTTTAAGTTGCACTTAAAAAAAATCCACTAGAAATAGTACAACATCCAACATTAGTTGGGCCCGTTTTGTTTTTCCTAAATTTTGTGTTTTCTATTTTAATTTTCTTGGATTCCATTTTAATGGTTAAATAAAATTTGAATGATCAAAATTCATTACACTTTAACAATTTACAAATTTATTACAATTTTAATAATAATATGAAACGTTTTATTTTTTCAGAAATTCTGTGTCATCTGTTTAAATTTTTCTGGATTCTGTGTTTCATGAATTAATACAAATTTATCATCAAAAAAGATGGTAATTAAATAAACAACACTTCAAAAACTTAAATTAACCTTTTAAAATGCAATCAAATTAAATTGCAACAATTTCTTGATGAAAATGAAACAAAAAAATTGTATGACATTTCTGAAAAAAAATTAATAAAATGGCATTATTACTAGTAATTTTACTTTGAGAAATACATTCTATGGTACAACAGTAATTTATTTAGTTCATCATTTCTTCAAGTTAACCCAAACTTATATTTTGGTGGGTTGGAGTGAGCACTTTTTTAGGTTCTGTATGTATCTGATGATAATTGTATCAAAAGAAATGGCGAAATGCTTGTGAAATTTGATTCCGCCCACATTTTCCACATTGCAGAAATCAAAGGGCCCTACATTAGCATCCAATTATCAATATACTTTAATGTTCAATATATTCAGTATACTAATGTTGCATACTACGTAAGACAGATAGCATGCAAATTGGGACACAGCATTACCAGATTGTGGACAACATTGCCCAAAAAAAAGCATGTACAGATCCATAAAACCAAAAACCACCTGAAAAAGTTTACCAAGTGTGAGAATTTTCAATATAGCGAACTAAGTTTTGGGATGCAATTACCAAACAGCATTCAAACAGTGGTTAGGATCTCACCGATTGGATGAGCACATGGCCGATAGTCTGTCTGTCGTGCCACTGGTTGACACAGTCTATCACCTGCTCCAGGAACTGCTCGTGATGCTCCAGAATCTCAGGGATCTGGTAGAACATCTCATCCACCAGAGACGGGTCACAGAGAGGCGAGTTTTCCGGGTGCTTGAGGGGCTTCATGTAGCCCTGAGACCAGAACAACAACACAGAGAGACGGAGGTCATGTGGGAAGAGCTGAAATCCTGCAGCTTTATTTACATGGAATAACTGTTACTTTTTAATAATGAATAAATCATAATCGATATCTTCATTGCAATGCATTATGGCATTAACTGCTGAATTTCCAATACTGTCTAGGTAAGAAAGACTGTGGGTTCGTTAGAAACATTTAACATTGGTGCATGCTTGACATATTAGACCAAGAATTGAATATGCAAAAATAAATATAAACAAATATACATGCAAATATTAAAGAATATGCACGAGTAAATGACACAATGTGTGTGTGTATCTGCGTTTGCATGTGGTGATAGTGGTCTGGGACAGACTTTGATTAAAGGAAATGCCTAACTCTCCTCTTGGGACGTAAACTGTGTCACATCAAATGCAGATAAACATTCTGCTCCTCCATCTTCAGAGTCATAAAACAGACACTTTTTAAAACCAAAATTGTGTCTCAATGATTAAATACAGCTAATTCAAAATCAAAGTCAATATTAAATGTCAAGTGTAACCCATTTGACCTCCATAAAATGACATATTAATGGGTAACATGACATTAAACAAGAATATAAAAAAATAAAATATATATATATATATATATATATATACATACACATTTTTGTTTGTATTTAGTACACCTTTTTATTTTATTCTATTACTTTTTTAGGGGGTTTTCCTGGTGCTTCAGTGGCTTCCTTTGCAAATAACATTTGTAAAAAATAATTTCTACAATGTTTGTACTCTTAATATTTTATCTCTGTTTGAATATTTCAGTGCTTTACCTTCATCTTTTTCTAACACTAAAACTGTATTTTTTTTTTATTTTTTCCCACTCTGTATGAATCACACAAAAATGTAAAAATATTAATAAATAGCCTAATCTGATCTCATGTTGACTGACAAATACACTTACCAACAGCTAAAACATCCCTTACAGTAAAGTACTGTGGTGTATAAGATGGTAACATCTTACTTCACAAATTTTATGATACTGAATGCTGATCACATTCATACACTACGGTATTCACATGATACTTTTTCCACCATATGTCCAAAAACGATGTTCCCCACCCTCAGCCCTGCTGGCACACAGAGGTGCGTCTGATTCAGTTTCTGTGTTTTGACTAGCAAGCATCTGGCCAGCGTTGCTTTAGCACTTCAAACGCCCTGAAACGTGCCCAGAAACACGCCAGTGCCACGACTGAGCGCTCTCATCTGTCATCTACCCGTCCACATCCACGCCTCGAAGCTGATTAACCTGCGCTTGAGCATCTCTCTCACTGTTGGCTCAGGTTCGCCCGCTGCACGCCATTTAGAAGTAATGATGTTGACTGGAACACAATCATTTTCCCCAAAGATAACCGCTTCCTTCAACACAGAACGAGAGCGCAAACCATGCTTAGAATTGCTCAGTAATGGGGCATTTTGGAGGTGCGCTGGGCGATCGAGCTCAAATACTGCTGCGCTCCGCCACTTGCTCACCTTGTTGCCATGGCAACCGCTGCACCAGCTGGAATAGGTTGTTATGAGTCAGGAGCGATTGGAAAAGATGATGATTTGTTGCTCTCTTTTGATTATTAAACTCAGTATGCAGCTTCCGCTTCTGTTGTTCTGTTCTTTATTCTCGGTAAATTGCGTGCAAATGATTTATGGGTATTAAACATCATATTCAAGGGTTGTTTCATAAACACAAATGACATATGTTTAATGATACACTGCTTTTTTTCATTTTGGCCATTATGTTTGATGTGATAATTGTTGATTTTACAGAATTGCTTGCAAGTTTAAGTATTTACTGTCCCGAGAAGAGAGTTAAAATGATAAAACCTTCATTTGCAGACATCCTCAGATGTAAAATCAGTTTGTAGTCAATATTATTAGCTTTATATAAGCTCAAAAACAGTCTTTAGTATTCGTTTAGACATGTACACGAATGTATTTGGGTGTTTCATACCTGAATGAGTGTACGCAGAGACTCGACGTAAGATTGTTCAGTGTCCAGCAGAGTCATGATCACATGTCTTCTCATATCCTGCAGACAGAAATATAGCAATAAGATAAATACATAAACTAATTAAAATTAAGATAAATACATAAACAATAAAAATAAAAATAAATAAAATGTAAAAAAAATTAATACACTTAAAATACATAAGTAACAAATAAACATCAAGATAAATAAATAAACAAACAAACATTAAGATAAATATGTAAAAAATGATGAAATTAAAATAAATGAATAAAATAAACAAAATGAAATTAAAATAAATCAACATTTAAAATAAATAAATAAATAAATGAACAAACATTAAGATGACAATAACAAACTAATAAATAAAATAAAATAAAACAAACAAATAAATAAATAAATGTTTACATAAAAAATAAAAAAAATAATTAAATTAAATGGATAGATTTAAAATAAATAAAAATATACATTAAGATAAATAAACAAGTATAAAATAAAATAATAAAATAAAAAATGAGCAATTAAGATCAATTAAAATTAACGTTAAGACAACGTTAAGTACAAAAGAAAAAAAAAATAATAATAAAAAAAAATTAAATAAATAAACAAATTGTTGACACAATCCTGGAGACTCAATACGCACAAAACTGCAATGTGTTTGCAAACATTAACGATGGAAGCCAAAGCTTCGACCAAAATACTATAGTAAGTACAGTTATTAGAAGTGCTTGTCACTTTTCAAACATCTAAAGTCTCAAAATCTTCCCGCAGCGTTTGTTCTCCAGACATGAATGATTCCTTGAATCATGTGTGATTGACGAGAGCTGAGCTGTTACTTTACCAGCTGATCATATGCACCATTTTCATCTGCTGAACCATAAAACAAATGAAAAAAATCCCAGATGCATATTAAAAGAGACATATCAAAGACTGCAGAGACTCTTTTCACTTTGTGCAGAGAAAAACCACCTAGCAACCACCCAGAACACCCTAGCAACCACATAGCTATGTGATAAAAAAAACAGTCAGAACATTTATGTAACCTCTTAAAAACACTGTGGCGTAACTATTTTACCTAAAGGAATACTACTTATGATTGCAAAGCAGTCAAGAACGGTATTTTAGTTGCTATAGTACTTTTTTGTAACGGAAACACACACAAACACACACTTTATAATGAAGCTCTAATCAAAATAAGAGTTTCCTGTTTACTGGTTTGTGTCAGAGACTGAGCCAAATATGTGTATGTTTCCGTGTAAGAGAAGATAACCTCCACTAACCGCTGTGATTCAGCCCTGAGCGACACCACACAAAAACACATCTGACTGAGACAGACAGAGAAGAGCTGATAATGGCCAGGATGTGCTGGAGTATGTTACGCAGCATCTCCTCGGAAATGCCCCGCTCAAACACGCAGTGTGACACGGATGGAATCTGAACAGGAAGTGCCACCCAAAGTCACGTCTAACATGAACCCGGCTGGAGGAGAGAGAATGTACTAGGGTTGCTTCAAAATGATGAACTTTACTTTTTAGACTGCTTCCTGGGAGCAGAAACTCAGTGTGTTTACCGAAACACTCGTACGGCTCCACAAGAGTTTATTTCTGAAAGAACATCAGTAGCATCCCACACAAAGATCACCATTACAAAATCAGCCCCAAATATGGTCAAGTTTGGTGTAATGCTTCTTTTTTTCTTCAAAAAAACATACTGTTATTCTGTTAACTGATTAAAAGTGACAGTAAAGACATGTTGCAAAAGATTTCTATTTTGAATCAATTCTATTCTTTTCATGATGATTTTCAATATTGATAATGATCAGAAATGTGACGTGTGACACTAACTACTGGAGTAACAATGCTGAAAATTCAGCTCTGATCATGGAAATAAATTTCATTTTAAAATATATTCACACAGAAAACAGGCATTTTAAATTGTAATAATATTTCTCGATTTTACTCTTTTTACTGTTAAACATTGATCAAAATCTTAAAAAAAAAGTATCAAAAAGTACCATGTCATCATTAATTGTGTACAATATTATTCGTAAATATTCAGTAATCAAATACCATGGTACTTTATCATATCACGGTATTCATATGGTACTTTAATATATAATGTAAAACAAGGTAGTACAGTACACAGAACTACTTCAACTTAAAAACTTCAATTTCAATCGCTGCCTTAAATTTTTAAGCATAATCAAATGGGCTGTACAAGTCATTTCAACTTAAATGACATTAAACTGACTTTAAAAAAAAATCAAGCTGAATTTTACATATCAAAATGATTTAACCAATTTTAACTTTTTTTTTTTAGCTAAGTTAAAGCGATAAATTACTTTATCAGCTATCTATCCATCTAGATTATATATAGTCTTACTGATTATATAATTTTTTGCAGTGTTCTATCATGGCAGTATAGAATAAGAATGGAAAGAAAGCAAAGGAAAAAGCAAGCAAGCAAGAAAGAGGCTGATGTGTGTCATGTGTGCTTGTATCTCTCAGACTGATGATCATGTCATTGAGTCCATTTCCTCCCATAAAAAGCAGGTGGTTTGACAGACTGTACTAACCAGCGCACTGTCTTGGCCGACATGTCCAGCTCTTAACTGCACTGAATAAACCTGAAACAAACCTGCTGACCTGCTGTGAGTCGCTCTAAACCGACTCACTCTGAACCGGTTTAAAGTGGTTTCCCAGCAGGCCGCTGCAGAGTCATGTTACTTTTCACCAGGGACAAATCAAACGCAGGACGAGGAATTTTAAGAGATTACTGAGCCTTTGCCTGAACCTGGTGCTTAATATAAACTGGTAATAAAAACACATTTAAACTGCATTTAGAGCGAAACACTCTCTCTGGAGTCTCATCAGGGGGCCAGAAATGTGCCCGGCAGCTCCAACAGCATGTGTGGCAGCCGCAGAACACGTCCCCAAAGAGCTGTGGGTATTTCTGAAATGCCCCGATGACACAGACGCGGCCTGGCATTCAGTCACAGGTATGCTCAGTGGATTTGGAAAGGTTGGTCTATTAAAACTATTATGGAGACAAGAAAAAAACAACAACAACAAAAAAAAACATGCATTGCCTAGGAGTCGAACCCATGACCTTGGTGTGCTTTACTGTTTACAAACTATACTTAAAATGTTATGGAAATGTCAGTGTGAAACAGAAATAAATGAAATTAAAAAAATGGAATAAAATAAAATAATTTATATAAAAAAGTAAATTTTTGATTGCAAAAGAATTGTGTTTAATTTCAGCATCATCAGATTTAAAAAGAGACAGAAATGATACTTAAGAATAAAATGGAATAAAATGAAATGCAATAAAATCTAATCTAAAATAATAAAATAAAATAAAATAATAATATAAATAAATGTGTGATAAAATTAGTGATTGCAAAAACATTTAGTGTGCAATTTCAGCATCAAATTTAACAAAACAAATCTAAAACTAGTGACTTTTCAAAAATGTAAATGAAATAAAACTGTTTAAATGGAAATTAAAAATCACACTGAAACTGAAAGATAAAATACAAAACAAGACCAAAACAAAAAGCAATAAAGTTTATATAATATATAAAAAAAATCTCAATACTTGTGTACAGACAAAACTGTTCATCAAAACTGAAAATCATACAAAATCTTCTCTCAGCACAACTACTTGCATTTCAACAGTAGACTGATCTCAAACACATATGTGACCCTGGACCACAAAACCAGTCTTAAGTGTCAATTTTTCAAAATTGAGATTCATACATCATCTGAAAGCTGATAAATAAGCTTTCCACTGATGCATGGTTTGTGAGGATCGGACAATATTTGGCCGAGATACAACTATATGAATATCTGGAATCTGAAAAATCAAAATACTGAGAAAAATCACCTTTAAAGTTGTTCAAATGAAGTTCTTAGCAATGCATGTTACTAATCAAAAATGAAGTTTTGATATATTTATGGTAAGAAATTCACAAAATATCTTCATTGAACATGATCTTTACTTAATATCCTAATGATTTTTGGCATGAAATAAAAATTGATAATTTTGACCCATACAGTGTATTTTTGGCTATTGCTATAAATATACCCCAGCGACTTATGACTGGTTTTGTGCTCCAGGGTCACATATACAGAATCTTATGTGTATTTTAAATCTTTTAATGCCTCTAATAATCATAATGTGATTAGATTGGTCACAACAGTCACACACACACACACACACACACACACACACACACACGGTTCAGGTCTGAAAGTCAAAGCATAGCTTCATAACTGCATGAATCTAATTCATTTAAACATCATCAGCCATGAACATTCCTGCTGTGTGGCTTACATAATGTCAAAAGGTGCCTTGTGCACCCGTCCCATAGCTGTTCCCCTGATGCATTATGGGGCAATATCATTATAATGAAATCATATTATGAATTCAGGAACCTCCAAATGCATTTCTTGGAAAGACGAGGTCACACAGAGAGACCCGGCGGAGGAGCAGGAGAACATGAAGCTCTGGGGAGAAATATCTCTCTCTAATAAGTCAATGTTCATAGCAGCTCATGTGCTGGACATGTTGGGCTGCGTGAACACTAAACAAACTGAGAAAACACACAAACGATAGCACATTTCTAGAGCCAAGAAACAAAGAGCTGTTTTTGTTTCTACTTTTATATCCCAGGGGTTGATTTTGATCAAAACAAACTGATTTCAAGACTGCTTCATTAATGAAGGTCACACTTATTACTTTCACATTTTGCTATAATCCGAATGCCTTTTATGCATCGATAGACCTTCAATCCATCAGAAAATATCCATCCTTTATTTAAAAAAAAAAAAAAAAAAAAAAAACTAAGACACTCTAAACAAAGTGTGAAATGATCAGAAACCAGTTCATCACTGTCATTTCATTACAGAATGCCATTAAAATAAAATAAAGTGTGAATTGGTGACTACTGAAACATTTAGTGAATACTTAAATAAAATTTAATAAAAATAAACCGAATAAAAATTAATAAAAAAGTAATTTAAAACTACTTACTGTCATGTCATATATATATATATATATATAAATAATAATAATAATAATAATTACTATAAATTTTCATCCTAAACAAAACACTTGTATTCCCATTAATAAACAGACACAGACACACACACAAAATAAGAATTTCCTGTTTACTAGTGTGTGACAGCTCTCTACACCAAATAGGTCAATGGTAGCAACATAAACAATTACAAATACGGAAGCTTACACTTGAGTCTCAAGTAGAATGGTGACTAACCTACTACACCAGAATTGACTTGGCGCATTTTGACCAAATTTATTCATCAAAAACCGTCAGATTAGACAAAGTATTTAACATGACCTATGGCAGCAATGTTGTATAGATCTGAAAACATCCATATTTGGTCTAGGTAGTCATGTCTGACCTTGATATGCACTCACCAGGTAATGAGGTCACCGTGCAAACCGCTGTCTGAGGTTCTGGCTGTAGCGTTTGATTGGGTTTTATTAGCAGAGTGAAGCAAGAGTGTGTTTAAGTTATGAGAAGATCTCATTTCCTTCTAAAGCATGAGGTACACCGTGCAGTTTAGCCAAATGCAGTATTTGTGCCAACCACTGTGACTTCAAAAAACACACATACATCTACTAGAGCGAGTTTACCGAACTCTGAATAACGCAGGTGGAATCTGCAATTTGATCAGCCCTCACCAGTCAAATCAACCTCCCTCTCTGATCAGAAACGGTCACCGGTCACTAATCACAACGAGAACATTCTGCACGGGCAATCACGAAAGAGGGGTGGAGAACGTTCAAGCGTTACATGGGAATTCGTCTGCTGGACGCGGTTCAAACAGGTGCTGCAGATCCAGGTGGTGTGGTGAAGTGGTTAAAGCATACGGCTGGTAATCAAACGTTGCATCTGCTTAATGACTACTAATTTGCATGCTATATTAAAATCAAAAGTAAAAAGCTGGTTAAATTTTTTTCCAACCTCAGAACCTATCACACTGACAAAAAATATGACACCAAATAAAATGAATCTATGAAAAAAACTGTTCAAATAAAATACTAAATATTTCACTCAAATAAAATACTCAAAGAATAATTAAAAAATATAACACACACACAAAGATACAAACAATATGACCAGTGTTCATTTTAATGAATGAATTCATGAGTCATTATGACTAGAAAAAAAAAATTATTTACTTTTACAAACACAAAATAATTATATATATATATATATATATATATATATATATATATATATATATATATATATATATATATATATATATATATATATATATCTACACACACACACACACTAATTTTTAATATTATATTAATTATTATTTCAGATTTAATTTAAATTCATTCAATTAATGACTACATGCAGATAGCAGAGTCTGTAAATCAATATCAAGTTTTAAAACACATCTCCAGACCCCTGCAACTCAACTAGTCATTCAGGAATTCCACCAAATTGTCAGACAATTTAAAAATAAAATTTTTGGTCTTGCATATCTCTAGCAGAAATGCAGGAGAGCACAAACCGAGTGCTTTGAACATGTGAGCATCTAGTTGCCTAGCACCAGACATCAGTCCTCAGTCTCCCTCCACACCATAGACGATCTCCACTGTCGTCATTCCCGGTGACGAGTGTCCTTAACTACATCACAAGAGCTGAAATCACACAGCCTTTCAACACTTTCAGAGAGCCAGCTCATCCCACGCTCCTTTCAATCCTTCCCTCGGTTCATAGACTGGCTTTCAGAAAAAATGTACTGTCCTGCAGAGCTTCTTCAATAAGATTACGCAACTATGACAATGACTCTGGCAGAAGCACACAGAGCCGTGCATGTGTCTGTCAGGCTGACGTCGTCTGATCACTTTACATTTGCAATATTGATCAAAACACCACTGACCAATTTGTCCAAACCAGTGGCTGACAACAGCAATCTAGGAAAGAACTACTGTACATGAGTTAACAAATAAACGAAGCAATGAAATAAGATGATCAGATCCCAGTGAAAAAAAAAAAGAAGATAATCTGGAAAAATAAAATTAAATGAATACTGTAATAAATGAAAAATTAAATAAATGCATAAATAAATAAATAAAGAGAAAGTCAAGGCAACCTTATTCCTCATTTTAGATCGCTGTGCTTTGTCCTCAGGCCATGGCTATTTTCATGAGACCAAAACAAAGAAAATCCCATAATATTGTAACTGTACTCATGGGACAGATATACTGGGTATGAATAACTGTCTTTGTTTATCAAGTGGGGCAAATCCCAACCAATACAAGCAGCATAGACACCCAACAATAAAACAAGAGAGACCAATGATTTTCACACACTGTCTGTGCTGACGGACACGAATGATCCCTCATATTGTGAGGCATGTTTGTTTTTCCATCTAGCAAAAAATAACTGGGTAAAAAATCCCCTAAACTTATTTCAGCCATATCTAGAGACCAGAACATCATAGAGAGATGTTTGACCACTGAGAACATCCTAGCAACCAGCTAGAAACCACCTAGCAACATACTAATAACCACTTAGAACAACCTTGCAAGAAATGCTACCACAAAGAGATGTACACATGCAGAGGTCTCTGTATTAAAATATCTTATTAAAATGAGTACGGACGCAGTGTAAAAATAAAGCTCACATTCAGTATGGTTAGGTTGTTTGAATGAAAAACTCGTGCAGCATTTCTACTGCCGTCAGTACCACACGCTCAATGCCAGCTCTGCCCGGCCTTTACAAAAACAGGTCATGGGATCACAGCCAGTCGGCTATTTCTGGCTGGAGTAGAACATTCACGAGCAATAAACACACTGAGAAAGAGTATCGCAGACTAAAACAAAGCCAAAAATGAGCAAAAAGAAAAGAAGCCGAGACGGAAAGTAAAAACAGCAGGAAAATATACAAGAACATGAGATAGTTTGTAGATTGCAGAGAGCCTGGAAAAACACACGCTATTGGCTGCTGTGGAATCCAGCATGAACCAATCGTCTCATAGACACACGCTGGTCAGCGATGGACCTGATTACTTGTGCCATATGTGGGATGTATAAGACAGTCTTAAGACAGACGCCCACAGGGTCAGTGGAGACAGGTAAATCCCCTCAGTGTCTGGACATAATCTCAAGACACTCCTCTCAGCTCCGTCCAGTTAGTGGAGTGAGGAAGAGAGGAAGGGGTTTAACACACACACGTTTGTTTTTGTGAATTGTGGGGACATTCCAGAGGCGTAATTGTTTTTACACTCTACAAACCGTATTTTCTATCGCCCTACACCTAAACCTACCCCTTACAGGAAACTTTGTGCATTTACTTTCTCAAAAAAACTCATTCAGAGCAGAAGATGGTGGTCTCTCTCTGAAGGCGATGGCACTGCCTAATCTCATGATTCAACCAGCCACTGATTTAGACGTTCTAATTCTATCAAGGGTGAGAAGAGAATAACCTGCTGCAGGAGAGACGAGAGAGACATGAGCCTACAGACGACAGCACTGGAGAGGAAGAAAGATCTATCTATCAAAAGATGTATATCTGCCAACCTACCTATCTCTCTACCAACCTATCTACCTACCACACCTATCTATCCTTCCATCAGCCTACGAACCTGTCTATCTATCCGTCTATCTATCCATCTTCCAACTATATATCTATCATCACATTCTCTACCAACCTATCTATCCATCTGCCATCATATCTACCTGTATATATCTATCCACCATCCTATCTATCTATCTATCTATCTATCTATCTATCTATCTATCTATCTATCTATCTATCTATCTATCTATCTATCTATCTATCTATCTATCTATCCATCCATCTATCCCTCCCAACCCATCTATGATATGGTCTATCTATCATCTATCTATCTATCTATCTATCTATCTATCTATCTATCTATCTATCTATCTATCTATCTATCTATCTATCTATCTATCTATCCCTCCAAACCCATCTATGATATGGTCTATCTATCTATCTATCTATCTATCTATCTATCTATCTATCTATCTATCTATCTATCTATCTATCTATCTATCTATCTATCTATCTATCTATCTATCTATCCCTCCAAACCCATCTATGATATGGTCTATCTATCTATCCATCCATCCATCCATCCATCCATCTATGATATGGTCTATCTATCTATCTATCTATCTATCTATCTATCTATCTATCTATCTATCTATCTATCTATCTATCTATCTATCTCTATCTATCTATCCCTCCCAACCCATCTCTGATATGGTCTATCTATCTATCTATCTATCTATCTATCTATCTATCTATCTATCTATCTATCTATCTATCTATCTATCTATCCCTCCCAACCCATCTATGATATGGTCTATCTATCCATCCATCCATCCATCCATCCATGATATGGTCTATCTATCTATCTATCTATCTATCTATCTATCTATCTATCTATCTATCTATCTATCTATCTATCTATCTATCTATCTATCTATCTATCTATCTATCTATCTATCTATCTATCCCTCCCAACCCATCTATGATATGGTCTATCTATCCATCCATCCATCCATCCATCCATGATATGGTCTATCTATCTATCTATCTATCTATCTATCTATCTATCTATCTATCTATCTATCTATCTATCTATCTATCCCTCCCAACGCATCTATGATATGGTCTATCTATCTATCTATCTATCTATCTATCTATCTATCTATCTATCTATCTGTCCGTCTGTCCCTCCCAACCCATCTATGATATGGTCTATCTACCATCCTATCTACCTACCTATCTATCTATCTATCTATCTATCTATCTATCTATCTATCTATCTATCTATCTATCTATCTATCTATCTATCTATCTACTAATGATCCATCCATCCATCACAATACTGACAGTTAAGAAAAACACAACAAACTGAAAAAGACAATGAAAATGTTACCGGTAAACTGTTAAATAAAAGACCTTGACGATAAAGTGCCACAAACGTAGATGCTCTCTCACAATGAAAACAACACAGCAAAAGCAAACAAACACAGCAACAGGTTCAGACAACAATAACCATCGGCGGTCAGTGCTGTAAGGCTCGTACCTCAGCACTGGTCTGAGGGGCGCCCACGCTTCCCCCAACCCCGTTTCCATTGGGCTCGACAGAGACGGTCCTGTCCACCTCTTCACCTGCCCCTCCTCCTCCTCCATCATCACTGGTGCTCTCTCCGCTCTCCTGCATCTCATCCAGGGCGATGGTGAACTGGGCGAGGGTCCGTACCATCTGCAGCATGCGACACGTGTCCCTCGCCCCCGGGTGACTGCGTATCCGACGGCCCCCCCACCCACCCGACAGCTCGATCAGCTCCACCAGCTCCACTAGGAGATACGCAGCAACAGGCTGGAGAGAGTCAGACTCCTTCCATGAGGAATAATTTGCAAAAAAACATCTTGGGTTTAAATCCAAGACTGTAAAAATCCAAAGTTAGAGGGGGAATGTGTTTCACCCCTATTTAAAACCTAGCTCAGTGTTGTTTGCTCGCTTTCCGAGGCAGGTAGAGCCGATGACAGAGAGAGACAGTAAACAGAGAGACGGCAGGGAGACATCAGTGTGTAATGAGAGGCAGCAGACGGGCACCAGCTGAACGCAGCTCACCAACAGCACTGAGCAGCTGAGCTCAGAGCAGCACTCACAGACCTGACCAATCCATGACCGATCCCGCACTGGCTAATTGGATTGGCTCAGCCTGTTGGGGATGGAAACCCAGAGGTGTGGCTGTGTCTCCATGGCAACAAGGGAGCGGGGACTTTAATGACTGATAGATAGATTATCCATACAGTTTACAGCAATAAGACTACACTAATAGACTAGAGGAAAGAAAGCAGAAAGCTAATTATAAATTTAAATTGATATATATTTAAATGTTAACACCATGCAAGTCAATCGTTTTACCATATTAAATGCCCCCAAAACATGGTATCACTAAGGTAAATGTCCAAAACACATGGTATTACCATGGTAAATGTCTAAAAAAAAAATGTCCAAATAATGGTATTGCCAGAGTAAATGTCCAATAAACATAGTATTGTCCAATAAGCATAGTATAAACGTAAAAAAACAAAAAACAATGGTATTACCATGGCAAATTTCTAAAAACACGGTATTACTAAGGTAAATGTCCAAAAACATGGCATTACCATGGTAAATGTCCAAAAAAAGGTATACTAAAATAAAAGTCCAAAAAACATAGCATCACTATGGTAAAATGTACAAAAACACTGTTGTAATAAGGTAAATAATTTTTTTTTTTTTTTTTTAAATGGTATTACTATGGTAAATGTAAAAAACAAAAAACAAAACATGGCACTATCATGGCAAATGAAAAAAAAAAAACAGTATTACCAAGAAAAATGGTATTAAATGTCAAAAAAGCATTACTCTAGTTAATGTCCAAAAACACTGTATTACTAAAGTAAATATCCAAAAAATAAGGTTTTTACTAAGGTTTGTACTACATTTTAGATTATTTCCATTGTTCTACCACAGCACTGTCAGCAAAACAATGAATGAACAAATGAACAAGTATAAGTTTCTACGACGTTAAAAAAAAAAAAAAAAACTATTTCCCAGACATCAACATTTCCCAACAATTCTCTTTCTAATCAGTACCATATTTTCACTTTCTCTCCGTTTTTCCGTTCCTTTCTTTTTCCATTCTTCACATTTATCCCTGCAGGGTTATTTTTAGCCGAGAGGTTTTTCAGCATTTTTTTGGGGGGAGTGTGGAAGCCATTAGCAGCAAGTGCATTTGTGCTGATGCATTATTGACGTGGAGAGAGACGCTTTCATCACCCTCGACAGAACAATGACAGCGGACACCTGAACAGAAAGATAACTGCTCCACATCTTCACTGTAAAAGAGCAGACGCTTTTGTGGTGCACATACACTCATGCTCGACCAATTACCTACAGAATTACGCAAGTTCTCGGCACTGACTTGTGCTCCGCCAACAGATCATGCAATCCCATCTTTTATGAGGTATTTTCATAACACAAAACTATATATACCAATGTATATTCTTTAAGCACCATGTAAGTACCATTCAGTATCTCTGCATTATCATCTAAAATCACCAAACTATTGTAACACCACAGTATTTTTTAAGGGTTATCTCACATGCTGCCTTTCAAAACCTATTGAGCCGCCTACGTAGACTGCATTTATTATATAAATATTTCTATTATGCCCCAAAAAAGAGACAACGCTGTTCAGGCATGCAGCTCACTCGGTTTTGAATCCTCATGTATGAAAGATCCTTGAGATATGTCGATGAAAAACGAGATCTGTTGTGTGTCCTACACCCAAACGCTAAAAGGTGCTAACACTTTTTTTAAAGCCTGAAGTGTCTGCTAATCTACATTCAACAAGTCTTACTGGAATGCTTGTTTTCATTTTATACCAAAGTCAATCTGCGTGTCCATATCTGTTAGCTTTCCTGCAGATATTTGTGTCTGGTCCAGACGTTTGATCCTTTGCTAAATGCTCGTGTTGCAATAGGGCATATCAGTTCAGAAACAAGTTATTCTTTTGTGTTCCATTATTTATATCTGTATCTGAATATATCTGAAAAACAGTGTTATTATTGTTAACTCAAACTAAATTGATTAAAAATGGTCATTGCAATAAAGCTGAAAAATTAAATGAACAACCTAAACTTAAAAATGATAAACGTTGCATTGGCAACTAAGAGAAAATATGTTTAAGTACACTTTACTCAATTTTTTTAAGGTAAGTGGTTGCAATCAATTTATTTTAGCTACATTTAAATAAACAAATTTAGTTGACTAACTTTCAACATTTTTTTAAAAAATTAAATATAGCTAAAATAAATTGTTTGTCACCACTTACCTTAAACTAATTTTTTCAGTGTACTGAAAGCAAATAGAAATATTAACAAAAAAGAGGACGTTATTAATTTCTGTTCTTTTTTCATCTGAAGAAGAGTGTAATAATTGCTCATCTAAAAGTATTACAACCAGTTAAAAACCATTAAAATTAAAACCAGTTTTTGTTTATTGAAATAAAGCTGAAAAAAAAGAAGAAAACCTAAAACTAATATAAGTTTATTTCCAAAAAACAAACAAACAAGTAAAAAAATGACAAATTTAAACAAGCATTAATATTAAAATTGAAAAAAAAAAGCATATTTTTATTTCATTAAAAAAAATTAAACCGTATAACACCACTGAAAAGAAGAATTTTAAATGAACAGAAATAACAGAACTTTTCAAAGCACTGCAATTAGTAGTGAACTCTTTGACCTCTCTGACATTGGAGCACAATACGTGACTGCATTGATTTTCATGGTACCTGTAAGCAGCATGACCCTGACAGATGTGCGTCTCTCTTTCTCTTTCTATCTCTCTCTCTCAGCAGAGTGAAACAATGTGCTGCAGTCAGAGTCTGCTGGGGCCGGTAAATCAGCCAGATCACAAGCTGGAAGAGTTCCTTCAGAGAACACAAAACAGTCCGACTACTGACATTTAAGAGAGAGAGAAGCATGAGTCAGAAAGAGGGAATAAAACAAAATGAAATGAAAATTGAAGAGTCATTTTAACCATAAACCCCAAACATCAAAACCAGAAAAATGCAATTCTACAGCCGTCACTCTGAAAAAAAAAAAAAAAAAGCAGCATGAAAGCTACATTTCCGGCGGCCTTGAGGCAGATGTAAAACACGTTCTTCAGTTCAACAGCGAAGGAACTCTCCTCAAACGGACAAGGCCATAATTCTGCTGGAAAACATTCAGTGCTAGAATAAAAATAGAACTTAAAACATAAATGCTGGGATGCACGCCATCAAACCTCATAAGGCCAAGAGAGGTACAGTGATGAATGTGTGTGTGAGATCGAGCCGTTTAGATTTATTAGCGCTGTTTGTTAAGTCTAAGCATCACTATGATCATACACCCTAAAGTATGAAAGTTTGGCATGTAAGTGAACTTATCTTGCACAGTTTGATATTATATATATATATACACGTGATATTTAAACACTACCATTTAAAAGATTTTAATGTCTTTTGGGCTCCATTTATTTGATTTAAAAAAGTCAATATTATTTGTGAAATATTACAATTTCATACAACTGCTTTCTAAGTTAATATATTTTTAAATGTAATTTATTCCTGCATCATTACTCCAGCTTCCTGTCACATGATCCTTCAGAAATCATTCTAATATGCTGATTGGCTGCTCCAGAAACACTTCTGATTATTATCAATGTTGAAAACAGTTGTGCTGCTTCATATTTTTTGTACAAACCGTGACACATTTTATTGTTCAGGATACTTCATTGAACAGAAAGTTCAAAAGAGCAGCATTTGTTTGAAATAGTACCTTTTGTAACATTATAACTGCCTTTACTTTAACTTTTGATCAATTTAACGTGTCCTTGCTGAACAGAAGTATTAATTTCTTTAAAAAATAAAATAAAATCTTACTGACCCCAAAATTTTGACCACTAGTGTATAAAATCAACTTGCACACACTTTGACGTCACTCCAATTAATGCTTTATATAAAACACTCATCTCCATGGAAACCAAGCTACTGCTATTCTGAAACGTGATGCACTTCCGGTAAAAAAAAAAATCTTCCCTTTCAGCTTCTTCCTGATGGGGTTGCCTGGGGTCCTCAATCTGAACCAGTAAGGCATCTTGAATCTGCAGACAAAACCTGACCCAGATATCTGTTTGACACACACTTCATTTATTAACTGCTCATGGTCATCAATATGACTACTCGATTTAAACAAATTACTCATTTTCTCACAGTGGCCTCGCTTTACAAAACCCTTTCAGAAGCTATTCATTGCTTTTCCACATGCGCCATGTTGCACCCGACATGAAAATATCTACAGTATTAATGAAAGAAGACTGCAAGGACAGATTAGCTTTATTAAATAGCAAGCAATAAATTTTAACGCAATAGAGAAATGCTGTTAGCAATCAGCCCAGCCAGCTGTGACCTACATTTTGTGCTCTCAAAACAAAAATAATACAGCAATAAAATTCCCTGACTGCATTTAAGTCTCATTCTCACCTATTAAACTAAACGAAACTCAAATAAATCACTATAAGTGATGGTTTTCCTGTGCTGTGTGGACCTTTACAGCAGCAAGATCGTCAAAAGACAAACTCAATCAGGTCTAAAGTAGGACTACATGAGAACAAGATGTACCTAAAATGTGCTGTGAGCTATTTTAGACTCCAACTTCCATCATTTTGCTGGAACTTTAACCACATAACCAAAACCCGCCCTCATTAAATACAATGTACATAAAAAATATATATATAAAAAAAAAAAGAATAAAATTTTATTAAATAAAATACATATACAATAAATTACAAATTTAATAATTAAATTGAATAATAAATAAAATTGATGGCGTTTTAGTTCTATGATTTAAGCTGGTAACACACACTCCTACTAGTGTCACAAAATTAGCAATTTTCCTGTTCAGTTGTTTGGTAAAACATAAAAATAAATAAAATAAAATAACAAAATCACCTTTAATGTGAAAATTACAGACCCCAAGAGTTATCATTCTCATTGAATGTTTTTGAAAAAAATAAAATACAATAAAAAATAAAATACAATAAAATAAATACAATTCTGATTAATAATCACTCCTAAAGAGAGTTCTAAAATTCTATTATAGAAAAATATGCAGCCTACTGAAAGGAAAGAAAATCTGTGTATAATATATGACCAGATGACAGATAAGGGCAGACCAAAGGACAACTAGAGAGCGAGAGAGTGAGTGTGTGTGTGTGTGTGTGTGTGTGTGTGTGTGTGTGGGTCTAAGAGAGAGAGAGATGGGTAAATAATGTGGGTGAATGCACAACGACACACAACATGCTCATAATGAAGACACACTCAAGCATAACAGCTATTAACTGCACTTCTCCTGCCCACCTGCTGTTTTGCAAAATGTCCATCCACACACACACACACACACACACACACACTCAAGGAAAACGGTGGCACTTGAAGAGGTTCTGCACACAATCTGTAACAGATTACAAACAAGTGATAATTGCAGCGATAGACTCGACTTGCACATGTTTTGAAGAATATATGAGCACACAAGATTTGAGCAATCAGAAAATAGGCACAGGAAGATTGTTTAATTTGATTACAGGTTTGAGCAATGATAATAAAGACTGCACTGTGAAAATGTCTTTTTTGGTGGAATCGTGGGAACATTGTGTGATAAAATCAAGCAGATCTTAAGTCTGTAAGTAATTTTATGCGTGAAAAAGCATCTGTTTTAAATCACTGTATCTTTGCTACATCATCACTACGGTCAATAAAGAAAAAGTGTAATTCGGGCAATGAAAAGCTATGAAGCGTTGAATAACAGACAGTCCTGCCAGCAGGGGGTGCCACTGAGCTCAGGTCCAAAAAGTGGCGCTTTGATGCCCATTGAAATCAACACAATAAAACATCACACCAGCAAACTTCCATTCTCACTACATCTGGACGGCAACTGTTCACAGTGAGAAGTGACCGGCTCTGTTACTGCGTTTCTAAACATCAATCTGGACACAGGCAGAGAAACTGTGAGCATTACTGTATCACGCGGCTGAAAGGGGCTATTGTTTGCGTGTGTTTCTCTCTCTCTGTGTCTGTGTGTGTGTGTGTGTGTGTGTGTGAGGCAGATCAGGACGCTGCTGGGAAAATGTGTGTGCGTTGAGGAATCAGAGAGATGAGCCATACGATATCATGGGAAACAACTTCATGCTACTTGATATTTTCAGGTCATGGACGGATGACGTGTTCATGCTTTTATAGCATCACAGAATCTCATTAACAAAAAGTACCCAACTACAATAGTATTTTGGACATGGAAGTATCATCCTTTTTAGACAAGTACCACGGTAATACCCTGATATTATTTGGAGAACTTAATACCATGGTATATGAGTATGGTAAGCATTCAGTAACATGGCATTACCATGTTCAAAAGTCTGATCCAAGGTAACACCACAGTATTGTTTGTAACGGCAATGCAAATCAGGCTGGCTACTAAAATTCATGCACCATGATATTCATATGATTCTTCCAAGATTATGTGGTACTGCCATGCTACGTGTCCAAAACCACAGTAGTACACCTTTAAAAAAACATGGTTTTACAATGGTCAAAGAACAAAGTAGTATAGCAATACCATGGTATTCTTTCTAAAATAAATTGTACAGTACATAATATTTAAAAAAAAAATTAAATACTTGTTTGTGTAGTTAAATTACAGTAACTTATGAAAATGATAATCATTACAAAGGGGGTTACATCTGAATATTTTTCACACACACTCACATACAGTTTAATTTGATTTCTTTCATAAATTGCAGTGACTACTCTAAAACACGAGACATCAATGTTTCAGGAGTTTAGTATACAGAACAGAACACATTATTATTTGATAACTGTTTTATTTCCTATTTGGGTTCATGCATATGCTTTATTTTTAAGGTTTTTTTCCACGCCAGTGTTTCCAGTCGTAACAATGCAAAGATTTGATTTCAAAAACAGTATCATGGCTACTAAACTATTTCTTATTATGGTTTTAAATCTTTATTTACCTCAGAATGATTTCAAAGTAAGTCTGATTTTGTGGTGTCTGTGCTTTAAAATGTAATGATTATAATCTTAATTCAAAGTCTGACAGTAATTACTTCTGTAAAGTTACATGTTTGGAAATGATTTACAGTTGAAAACATTAGAAAAGTCATCAAAATGTAATCAGTTACATTACTAATGTAACCGTAATGCAACTAATGTAATTTTGATTTATTCATCCAAACTAATGTAGATTACTACATTACAATTAAAGTAATTTAAATAGTTACACAACATGTTACATTTTAGACAGGGTAACTTCTGTAACCTATTTTCCAAAGTAACCTTCCCAACCCTGGTCACAAGTGACAATAAAGACTTTATAAAGATACAAAAGATTTCTATTTCAAATAAACGCTGTTCTTTGAACTTTAAATTCATCAACGAATCCTGAAAAATAAAATGCATCACGGTTTCTACAAAAGTAGAAAGCAGCACAACGGTTTTCAATTTGTAATATTATTAATTGTAGTAATATTTCACAATATTAGTATTTTTACTGTAATTTTTATCCAATAAATGCAGCCTAAAGTAAAGTAAAGACCATGGTATGACTATATAATACCATCTATTAGAAAAACTGTATCAGATAGCAATACATGGTACAGAAATGAACACCAGCAGTGTTTCTACAACATCCAAATTAGATTTTAAATGCAAAAGCTGCTGGAAACATCACAAACACTTGGATTGGATGTTTTGTGGAGGTTCAGATCATCTCTCTGAACACACATGAAACAAACAAGTGATGTAAAGTCATTAAAAACAACATGCTCTGTTATGTCAGGCTTCACTTCATTTAATTTGATCTTTTTTTCTATATTAACTCGACCCATCTGGGTTAGAGTGAGCTAAAACCACAGCGCAGATCAAAAGTCTGATTTTTAAAACATGACTATTGAAATGAATGGGGAACATAATGACAGACGCGACCAAATAGGGACAAATACAACTACAATCCCTGTTAAAATAACCTTTAACAATTCTCCATTCACTTTGTTCTACATAAGCAAGAAATGCATACAGGTTTGGAATTACATAAGGGTGGGTAAATGATGACAGGATGTTTATTTTGGGGTGAAATATTCGTGCATATTCCAAACAAACTCAGAAAACACTAAACTTGGCCGCCGACTTCAATGGTTCTAACTAAATGTTGGACTGGCATTAAAATCAGAGCCAGACTACGAAGACAAACTACACCAAACATTCAAACCACCTTCTTTTATTTCCAAAATGTCTGATTCAAGGCAAAGCCAGAGAGATATTCATCTGTATAATAGTCGGGCAAAGAACTGGCTGCTCTATTAAGTTAAACTCTGAGCCGGAAATTCCTCCTGCGTCTCTCTCTCTCTCTCTCTCTCTCTGGCTCTCCTCCTCCACCTCCGAATGAGAAACATGGCTCTATTTTTGGGATCTGGATAAATATCGGGGAATATGGAGGGAATGTGGTCTTGTCGTTTTTCCTCTGCATTCTTTTCATCGTCACTAAGGATACGGGAAACCAAACGCGCTGTTCTTAAAAACACTCTAATGTACACACGCTCTCTTGCTTTTTTTCTATGACACATATACAGGTTCAGAAACACTGGGGTGTTGAGGTTAGTTAGGAAACAGCAGCTCACGGTGTTGAGTTACACAGGCTGTTTAACATTGTCACTTTCTGTAAATCAACTGAGGTTTCTCATGTCAAATCAACCTCATTAACTAATTAACACAACAAACACACAACCACATACAAATATACTGATCTGTCATTGTGTTCCAAAATGTATCAGACCACATTTCAAAACCCAACAAAAGTATGTTGCTTATAATTAATACTTCATTTTAATGGTTAATTCAATTTGAACTTTTTTTTTTTTTTTTTTACAAATTCACTGTTGTCTTGTGTTTTACTTTTTCTGGATTCATGATTTAATACAAATTTATTACTACAAATTGTGGTAATCAAATGAAGGCATAAAACATTAACAATTTAAATAAATTTAAAAAAATGTAAACAAATGAAAATTAAACAATTCCAGTATTTTTTGGCAAAAAATGTGCTGCTCTTTGTTTGCAAAACTGTTACTGTTAAAATTAAAACACGGAAGAAAAGTTTTTAATTCCTTAAAAAAATATTTAAAAACAAAATCTTATGATGATTATCATCATTATTATTATTATTTTGAGAAGTATATTCTACTGTACAACAGCAAAATATTTATGTCACAATTTCTTCAAGTTAAAACAAACTTTTATTTTGACAGGTTATCGTGAAGACCTTTGAGTTTCTGAATGTTGTAGATAAAACCCATTCATTCACATACGGAGACGTGCAGACTTCATATTTAAAGAGCAGTCTTTATGCAGTTTAATATTCACAAAGGGCCTACACTAGGCATACGGCCCTATTTTTGATTTATTCATTCAAAATTCAAAATTTAGCTTAATATCATGAAAAAGTCTAAACTCTGCTTGGGAACAGCACTGACTGACACTTTACAGGTGTGTTAAACACAAGAAACCCAGCGCAGACTCAGCAGAGTTCATTTCATGACCCAGAAAGAGAAAAAGATGACTAATGGTTCGGGTTTGGTAGTAAGTGTGAGATGAATGATATAAGGGTGTGAAAAAGAACAAAAACAAGAAGGGAATAGAGTAGGAAAGAGTGTTTCTTCCATTCAAACCCACTGAAATCTTCTTGTGAGAGTTTAAAAGATTATCGGGCGCATTACAAACACAGCAAAGCTTCAGTTCTTGCTTACTGTGACTAGAAGGCCCTGCCAAAAATCACTCTTTAGATTTAACATTTGAAACGGCTCAAAACACTGAATCGGTCAAGTAAAGTTACCATTTTAAAAAGCATATCAGAGAAATTCAAAAGCTAGTGAGCTGCCTACTCTACATAGACAGCTACACTCTTAAAAATAAAGGTGCTTCAAAAGGTTCTTCAAGCGATGCCATAGAAGAACCATTTTTGGTTCCACAAAGAACCATTCACTCAAAACAGAAACAGAAAGGTTCTTCATATGTTAAAGGTTCTTTATGGAACCATTTAGACAAAAAGGTTCTTCTATGGCATCGTGAAGCACCTTTATTTTTAAGAGTGTACCTTTTAAAGGGTTAATTCACCCACAAATGAAAAGGATCCTGTTATTTACTCACCCCCATCCATCCTAGGTGTATATGACTTTCTTCATTTTTGGGTGAACTAACCCTTTAAGACAGCTCCACATTCACAATAAACCTCACAAGTGACGCAAATGCTTGCAGTCTTACATGCAACCCAGATAAACAGCGCTTCTGAAGTGAACCACATGTTGCTAAGCTAATAACAAGCAGAAAAATACATAGCATGCATAAATAAAGGATACATGATCTAGATTTTTAATTTAATCAATCCTTTTCTTTATATCATGAATCAGTTATACACTCTAAAAATGCTGCATTGCTTTAACCCAACATTGGGTCAAATATAGACTAACCCAACTATTGGATTAAAAATTTAACCCAACAGTTGGGTTAGTCCATATTTGACCCAAAGTTGGGTTAAAACAACCCAGCATTTTTACAACATTCTAATTAAGTGTATTTATACAATATTTCTCACCATCCTCCATCTTGGAAACCCACAAGCTTGTTGCAGTGCATATTGGGATTGCACTTTGGCCAAAACAAGATATCTTAAAGGAACACTCCACTTTTTTTGGAAATAGGCTCATTCTCCAACTCCCCCAGAGTTAATAAGTTGAGTTTTACCGTTTTTGAATCCATTCAGCTGATCTCCGTGTCTGGCGATAGCACTTTTAGCATAGCTTAGCATAGATCATTGAATCCTATTAGACCAGTAGCATCGCGTTCACAAATGACCAAAGAGTTTCGATCAAGGAACTTTGCTGCAGCAGCTGGCGCAGTGATATTACGTAGCGCCTGAAAGTAGTCCCCAGCTATATTATAACTAGTTACCTAGCTGGGGACTACTTTCAGGCGATGTGTAATATCACTGCGCCTGCTACGGCCATGTTACGGCAGCAAAGTTCCTTGATTATTACGCCGGAATGAGAGTATAGTTCCTAGCCAAATCGGACTAGAAAATCGCAACTTTTCATTTTCCGCCGGTCTTAGTACACGATATAACTACAGAAGAGTCAAGTTTTAAATAGGAAAACTATCGAAACTCTTTGGTCATTTTTGATTTTTGATTCATGTTCCTTTAAGTCAATTTTTGAGTACGATGCATAAATAAACGTATTTTAGTGTCTTTTCTGTTGTTGTATTCATAGCTGTTTTGTGCCAGATTTAAAAAAATAAAATAAAAAAATATATATATAAATGTTATAATATGTGTGTGTTTGTGTGTGTGTGTGTGTGTGTGTGTGTGTGTGTAATTAAAAATATTTATAAATAATACAAAATAAAATAATTATAATATATTGTAAAATACAAATTTATACTAATTCAAATAAAATATACATAAATCGTATAATTTAAAAAATATAAATATAAACAACAAAATAAAGCAATCACTTCAGAGATTGAAAAAGAATGAAATGGTGATTTGTTGCAAAAGAAACATAAAACCATTAAACCAAATCTTTTTGTCTCCTTTGTTTAGTTTGTCTGAGGTATAAAGAACCTACTCTGAACAAATGGCTCACTGTCATCCGAGTAACGGCACAACCCCTCCACACCTAACACGACCGGCTCCTGTTTATATTAAGATGTCTGCGGTCAGACTGACGCTTTGAATATTCAAACCACAAAGCTGTCGGGATTTATTCACTAACAAAAGCATTCTGATGATAGATAAAGTGAAAGGCATATCTGTGCTTCAGGTAAAGTTTCAAAGCAACAATGTCATCACCAGTACAAATGTGACAGTGAGAAGAGCAAGAAAATGACCCAATATTGCATGCAAAAACGTGAAATTCATATACTCTTACTGAACTGCAGTGGTTTCTGCTCTAAAACATCAATAAATCTGTCTGTGACCACAGCACAGGACAAAGCAAAGCCTTATAAAGACTTCTTTTAAAGAATGCGTTTGTGATTGACTGGAATGAGAAAGCAGAGAAAAAGAAAAGATCAAAGCAAACGCTTATAAACAAGGTGCACCGTGAAACACTGACAACTACACACACCACAAGCATGCATTCAAACTCAACATGAAACACATTTCACTTAGAAGAGGGTGTTTCATACCAGCTGAATGGATTCTGGGAATCTACTCGCCTCCCGAGTCTTTTGAGGAGGTTTTTTGAAGACTGAAGGTCAAGTTCATCCTCCAGAGCATCTCCAGATATCCCAATGGTCACTTTTCTACAACTATTTGATATTATCTCTGTGACCCTAAAATAGCCAGCAAAAACTTTCTAAATGATCTTTTTAAGATTTTAGAAAGATCACATTACTAACAATAAACAATTACTCAAACAATTACTAAAGGCCCATCCACAACGAAAAGACAATAACTATAACAATATAGTTTAAAACATTCGAATTAAATGAGAATTTGAAAGCTCACACTACGACTATAACGATGATGATGCAGAGGAACGATATCATTGGAAACACTTTCAGGACACTTTTTTTCTCCCCAATTGGTGGATTCTGATTGGCCGCTGCATTAAAAAAACAGCCAATCAGAATCCACCTTTAAAGGGGTCATCGGATGCCCATTTTCCACAAGTTGATATGATTCTTTAGGGTCTTAATGAAAAGTCCATAACACACTTTGGTTAAAATTTCTCAAACGGTAGTGCAAAACAACACGCTTTTTACCCGGTCAAAAACAGCTGTTCACAGCAAGCCAAGTGTCAATCAACAATCGTGGGAGTGGCCTGGGTACATGTGACGTGACAGCCAAGAATCTGAGATCGGCTCGATTTGAGAAAGGGGTAATCATTTATCAGGATTTATAAAAAAAAAAGCACTGGGTGGATTTTTATCATTATAGGGTGGATAAGCACACACACTGCCAACACACATTTATGTTCAAACAACATGTAAAAGTGAATTTTGCATCTGATGACCCCTTTAAAGTGCTAAAGCATTTAAAGTGGCAGACGAATAAACTACAGCGTGCGCTTAAAATAAGCAGTTAGTGTGGATGCCAATATAGTTATCCTTCTTGGTGTGAACGGCCTTAATAATAGCTATTCGCATTTTGATAAAAGATCAACAAGCTTTTTATGAATTGTGCACAAGACATGAATTAAAGGGGTCATATGATGCGATTTCATGTTTTCCTTTGTCTCAAACCCAAAGAGATATTCTTTATAAAGTTAAGACTCATCCACGCCTTCCTAAAACGCCTCATTCAAACACGCCCCCGACAAATCCACGTCACTGTGTACGCAAAGAACGAAGGCTGCGGGCTTGAGCCCTACAGGGATAGCAAAAGAAGAGAGTTAAAAAAGGAAATGAAAGGTAATGAGAAGTAATGCATTAAATATGATGAGCAGAGAATAAATGAGAGCCTTTCAGCGGGCATATTTCAGAACATGATTAACTCAAGAGTGAAAGGATATTCTGGAAGAAACGTCTAAAAATAGACGGCCAGAGGCTCTAAACGCAAGAAGAACACCTTTGAGGAACAATTCACCTGAAAATGAAACTTCTGTCATCATTTACTCAACGTCATTCTAAACGTTCACCCGAGTCTTTTCAATAGAAACCAAATCGTACAGTAAACAGTGGTTGTCAAGCTCCAAAACAACATAAAAAAGCACCGTAAAAGAAGTGAAAGTATATCTTCTGAAGCCATATATTCAGCTGAGAGCTTCATATGAGGAGCAGAGCGTTTACAAACAGTCTCTGGTTGCTATATGCGTCACTTCATGAAAACACTAATTTAAATCAACCATAAATAAATCATATATAATTAAAAGAATATATAAAATAATAAAACAACAAAATCATCATAAAATATATTGTAAAATACTAATCTAACACTAATTTAAATTAAGTACAAATAAATAATAAATTAAAAGGCTGTGCATGAAATTAATTAATTCTTAATTTAAATGAAATGTAAATATTTTTATATTATAAAATACTAATTTTACACTAAATTAAACTAATATATATATATATATATATATATATATATATATATATATATTGAACAGAGAAAGTATCTTTTGAAGCCATACATGAGGAGCAGAACGTTTCTGATCATTATATGCTTTCGATGCATGAAAGAGTAGCAGGAGCATTCGTAATAACATCTTTTGTGGACCAAATAAGAAAGCAAGTCACATGCATTTGAAATGACACATGGGTGCGTACACGACAACAGAATTTTCATTTTTGAGTGGACTATCCCTTTAATTATAGGTCATTTCGAAACCAAAATTGGGCAACCAATGAAATGCCAAATGTGAACAAAGGAGGGACAGGAAGTCAGAGTCAGAGATTACAGTTCATTGGCTTCTGCTCATAGTTCATGAATGGCCACTGCAGTGCTGGTTGCCACAGAAACATCCTAATGCAATTTGTTCATTCTGCTGTTGTGTTAGTGCAGCAGAAAGATATCTACGTGAAAAAAAAAATGCATTTGAAAATGCTCATGTCAGCATTTTTTGGACCTTTGTGCACAGATCTCTGAGTGCTTGCGCAGGTTTTTCCATCACAAAACTCCAGCTGCTTAGAATTTACTCAAATACCTGTTGAGATTAGCATGCAGTATCCATGCATACCACATGTGCAACCACACCTACACACACACAAACGTATACACTACTGCTGACAGTAAAGAAAATGATCATTTACAAAAATGTCATGTTCTTTTCAGTGATCTAATAATGTGAAGCAGCACATCCGTTTTCAGCACTGATAATCAGAAATGTTTCTTCAGCAGTAAATCAGCATATTATTATGATTTCTGAAGGATCATGTGACACTGAAGACTGGACTAATGATGCTGAAAATTCAGCTTTGCATCACAGGAATAAATTACATTTTAAAATATATTCACATAGGAAACAGTTACTTTACATTGCAATAATATTTCACAATTTTACTGTTATGGAAAACTCTCTCTTGTGGAAAACTGACAGTCCATCTAACCTGCAGTGGGCCTTTAGTCAAAATCCCTTGAAGACACAAACAATAACAACTAGTGTGGCATAATTCAGAGACATTTCTAATGCCATTACATGCTTTTTAGCTGATTTAATGAGCTGACATCTGAGCTAACATGGGCCAGAACTACAAAATAAAGCAATAATTCTCCCATGTCTGTACAAGACTTTACCACGGTTAAGGGGTGTTGTTTTTATAATGCACTACAAAATTATTTCTATTTATGCATTTGGCACACATTTGTTCAAGTGACTTGCACTGCATTCAAGATACACATTTTATGTGAACCCATGGCTATGGCTTTAGAAAATGTCAGCAATAGCAATAAACTAAAAAAAGAATTGTCACATAAACAACTAGCTTTAATAATGACAAAAAATAAGAATAATCTCTCAAGGATCATGTGACATTGAAGAGTGGAGTAATGGCTGCTGAAAATTCAGCTTGCACCAGAGAAATAAATAATGTATATATAATGTATTAAGTTTTCATAATATTACTGTTTTTATTTAATTTTTCATCAAATAAATGCAGTGTTGGTGAGCATAAGAGACTTCTTTAAAAAAAAAAACTTTATTAAATTGAACGTGGCTCATCCAATCAGATTTTAGACCTAAAACTGTCCACTCCCACCATACTCTCCTTCTCCACTATGAAAACAGTCCTGCAAATGAGTAACTTTTGAGAATGATCCTGCTCAAAGTAGCAGCAGGAATGAAGCACACCTGAGAGGAAGGGGAAGAGGAGGGAGGCATGCTGTAAACACCCACCGGTCGGTTCGGATGAATCTAGCGTTCCATCCTAGAGCTCTATCTCCTTTAATATCTCAAACCTGTTCAAAGAGATACGCCAAACAAGACACTTCAAACACAAAAGGAATAGAGTGAGGAGGAACAGATAAGCCAGAGATTGAGAGAAGAAGATAGAGCTTAGTGGGGAAAAAAAACACATCAAAAGTGGCCCTAGCACCTATGAGGAGAAAATCAAACACACAGAAGCCCCTGAAAACCACAATATCCTCTGGAGCTGGACCAAAGCGCCGTCATTCACGCTGAGAGTGTCCAAACAACAGCTTCTGATGACAGATCTAAACCGCTGGGAGAAGGTCAACGGTGAGAAGTGCCAAAACAGAGACGCTAGGAAGCTCAGAAAGAGTTCTGGCTGACCTGAAGAGAGTCGTTTCTCACAACTGTCATCAGTAACGACTAATAATCCATCTGATTTACAGCACTAGTTATTTTTCTTGTAAACACACACAGAGGCTGTTACAAACTCTTGTGAGCTGCCTACAGAGGGAGCATTTTAAGGCATTATATACATACACCGACATGAACCATTACAATTTCACTGTGCAACGTCAACACAAAAAAGAAGGAAAATGTGTTTTGCCCTAATCCAATATTATTAAATAAAAATAATATTAATTGTTTAAAAAAAATCATCATCGTCGTCATCACAATCATTCAAAATAATATTTTAAATTATAAGAATTAAATAAAAAAGAAATATAATTACTAAATAACACTGTACGGCAAATGAAAACATTATTTAATATTTTATCATAAAAATATTTGATGTAAATTATAAAAAGTAAATCAAAGAAATATTTATGTAATTACACTATGGTACTGTAAAGTGTATTATTAGCGTTATTATTATTATTAAAATAAAAAGGACAGCATATTAAATAATGTTTACATATATTAATGATTTTTTATATATTTTGTGTGTGTATATATTTTGTGTATGTATATATTTGTGTGTGTGTGTGTATATATATATATATATATATATATATATATATATATATATATATATATATATATATATATATATATATATATATATATATATATATATATATATATATAAGTAAAATTAAAAAAAGATTATTTATTATTATTGCTATTATTAATATAAAAATACAATTGTTTAAATGATAAAAATTAAATCAAAGAAATGTTGGTATTGCAATAATACTACAGTACTGTAAAAAATAAAGTGTATTGATTATTATTATTAAAAATAATAACAAGATGAACACTGAGATATTTTGTTCACAGAGTTCTAAACAACTCTTATAACAAATTTGATAAAATTGCTGGTGTGTTTACCTTGGATTTACACAATTTGCGCGAGTCAAACTTGAGTTTAAATGAGGGAGGGAAATTGAGGAGAATTTATATAAATATGGACAAATCACATCCCTGTAACACCAAACTCTACTGTAATCAACTGAGTTTCTGAAGTGTTAATGCGTTTATGATGTCGCCGTAGAGCATTCCGAATCAGGCGCTCTTGAGGTTCCATGTCACACAGGATGCTACCTAAGAAGGAAGCAAGGAGACCGCGAGGTTTTGGACCAGAGCCGGAGCCACAATCCTAACATCCGGTTTATGAATAGAATTCAGAACGTAATAATGAAAGTATTTTTATTGCAGTGCCGTGATTAATGACAATTTACTGTATCACTGATATCGGGCCAAAACAGGCTGTTGCCTTCCCAGAATCCATCTGGGGTCTGTTACTGAATAGCTTTTTCATGCATGAGAGAGGAGGATTGCGTTTACTTATTCTTTACTGATTAAAGGGATGACAAGGATCGAGTGAGAGAGAGAAAACGAGAAGAGGTGGAGACGACATCAAAGAAATAACGGCTCTACAGAAACACCTCAGGATGATAAATGTTTCAGTCGTGAAGCTTTTCAGATCATATCATGTTTCTTCTATTAAATTATTTACCATTCTGTCATCTATGTCAAACATTGGTAGGTTATGTGCATTCCCTCCCCGTGACGAATGCGGGATTCCTGAGATCAAGCTTCGTCCCGCCTCAGTTTTAGAGTTCATTAAATTCCATCAGCACTGTTTTTAAGACCCCACTCGGCCCAAACCAGACCGCATGAGCTTAAAACTAATGAACAAACCCCCTACTGACCTACAGTACCTTACATCAGTGAACATTAACCTGAACCTGCCTTACTGAACCCGAGACCGACCGCAAGACAACACAATCCACAACAGACAACTGGCTTATTCATCTGCTCACTCGCTTATATTTTTAGTCCAAAAATAAATGATCTATCTATCTATCATAAAAAAATAACATTATAAATATAATGTATAAATAACATCAATTTAAAAAGTGTAATACATATATAAAAAAATATATAAAATTATATTATGTCATTCAAAATAGTTATTCAAATGTGCATATATAAATAAATAATTATTTTATGTATTTTATATATCAAAACTTATACCATTAAACAATAACAATAAATATAAAATATAAATAATATCAATTAAAAAAAATGTACATACATTATGTAATGTATATATCAGAAATACTATTAAATTATACACTGTAAAAAGCAGATTTTTGAGTTTGCTCAACTTATTTTTGTGGGAGATTCTCAAATTTTTGTTGTATAAACTTAAAAAGACAAGTTGAGAAAACTCAACTCATTTTAAGTTGGCTCAATTTTTTTTTTTTTTTTTTTTTTACAGTGTAGTTATAGTCAAAATTATTATATTCAAATGTGCGTTATATATAAATAAATACATAAATAAATAATTATTTATATACATACGCTGTATACATACATACATACATACATACATACCATACATTAGTGCTGTCAATCGCAATTAAATCGCATCCACAATAAAAGCTTTTGTTTACATAATATATGTGTGTGTACTGTGTATATTTTATCATAATCTGTATGATATCGTTTTTCAGTCGAAAAGATATACGTCTGTTAAAAAAGTCATTTATAAACTTTCACAATTTTAACATGGTCTAGCTGATTCTTCCAAGCAGTTTCGACAAACCCTCATTTAGCCAGCAGGCCTACCTTAGTGCAGTGGTTCTCAAAGTTTTTGGTCACGCCTCCCTTAAACCTATTAAAAAAAACAGCAACTGTAGCGTTCGATGTAGACGCGGTGAGTGAAGCCGAGAGCAAGATATGCCCCTTCATATTTTCTATATTTAGCTTTTGAATTACCAGCACCTGCCTGGGTCTGTGCGACTTCATCTATGGCTTTTCTCTTCCCTTTCACACACCGAGCCATCTCCCATTCTAAGTTACGTCCATTGGCTCTTTACTGTTTTATTTAACTTTATTTTTCTGTGGATGGCTGGCCGAAAAATGAAAAGCAGCAGAATCATCAAGAACAAAGTTTCCAATGTACACACACACACACACACACACACACACACACACACACACACACACACACACACACACACACACACACACACACACACACACAGACAGATAGGACACGTGCCAGTTCTGTCAGCATATCATTACTGTAAACCCTGCATGTGTTACAGCGTCTCACTCAGGCCAGGTCTGTACAGAGAAACATAACTTTCTTCACGCAGGTCAGTGAGTGTTTTTGCTGCAGGGCTGTAAAAGCAAGGCCTTTGAGTTCAGCATAAACCTAATAAGGCACAGGTCCCCTAAAAAGCTGGAATATAATGTCTTTAAGTAAATATATGGCCTCATTGAGCTGAGGCCGCTGAGCTCTGCTCTTTAGTACACATATGAAGTCGTCTAATGACGTCATCCAGTGACTCTGACAGCTAATGCATCTCTGCAGAAGAGTAACACACATCATGACATCATGTCTAGATTCATAACAATACATAACATTAGACTTAAATCCTGTTCTTAAAAACAACAACCACAAACAACAACTGAACGCTGGCAATAACACTATTTTACTTCAAGTGAAATGTCAAATGTTACCAGAGGACCTGAGTGAGAGCAAGCAGAAGGCTGGAAAAGGAAAAAGGCACCAGTCAGACAGATGCACTAAAATTAATTTTAATCTGACATGGTCTAATCTGATTGGCTGGCTCAATGAGTCGACATGTGCAAGTTTTTAATCAGTCCACCTGAAACAAATGTCTCTGTAGAAGGCAAGCACTTTTGAGGAAGAACTAATCACTGGATTTGCCAAGTTTGTCAGGTCGGCAGCATCAAGTCTTTGTAAAAATCATTACACATTACTTTGGACGGCGGTTTATTAAAACAATCTCTCTCTTTGGCCAAAATAGGCTGCAAAGTGGAACCAACTTTGTTGACAGCCAAAAGTCATGCCTATTACAGACAGACACACTACTGTTTGGGGTTCATAAAAAGTTTGGGATTCCTAAGGTTTTCGTCTGCATTTATTTGATAAGAAATTCAGTAATATTGTAAAATATTATTACGATTTAAAATAACTGCTTTCTATCTGAATAGATTTTGAAATGTAATTTATTCCTGTGATCAAAGCTGTATTTCCAGCATCATTACTCCAGTCTTCAGTGTCACATGATCCTTCAGAAATCTTGCTGCTCAAGAAACATTTCTGATTATCATCAATGTTAAAAACAGTTGTGCTGCTTCATATTTTTGTGGAAACCATGACACATCTTTATTTTCATTATTTTATTCTTTTGATGAAGTTCAAAAGAACAGCATTTATTTGAAATAGAAACCTTTTGTAACATTATTAATGTCACTTAAAAAAAATAAATAATTGTAATTCATTCTTGCCGAATGAAAGTATTAGGCCTAATATTTTCTTACTAATATAAATCCTACTGGCCCCAAACTTTTGAACAGTAGTGTAGGTTAGGAACATCAGTAAATGAGATCTGCTGTCTTGCATATTAATGGTGTTTATAAACACATTTAGTTCTCTTAACGAGCTGGATTAAAGCTAATCTTCAAGATTAGAGGAAAAAAAGTGCTACTGTAATGAAAAATAACCCATTGTAAAACCACAGGAACACAGACCCACACAAACATGAAGATATAAAACAAACACGAACAGAAAGTGACAGAGATATATTCAGCACATCAGTAATCAACAATGCAGATCTCAAACAGAACACTGCTGTCACATGAGCATGTTTAAAATGAGCGAGGAGAGTCTAGTTTTGGCAGTTTAATCAAATGAATCAAGAAGCAGATGTTGAAAATCACCACTGATGAGAATTCATTAGTCACACTGGAAATGAAAGATCTAGTTCATTGCATTATGGGATACTGCATTCAGTCATCTCGTATTCCAAGCAGAATTTTTTTTTTTTTTTTTAAGATCAAAAACATGTCCAAACCATGTTGTTTTGCACAGTTGTTGCTTTGCACTGCTTCATAGGTGTGCAGCTAATCTGCAATCTACAAATATCTGTCACGCCAATAAAGCACTTTAAAAAACTCAAGAGGAAGAGCAGCAGAAGAGGGACAGCAATCAAGCCGTGCGCTCTCGCTCTCTCCTAATATGGCAGGCTTCTCTCTGACTGTGATCCATGCGGGCTCTGGCCCAGAGACGGCTGCTCCCTCCCGGAGTGTGATTAGATCAAAGTCCCTCCCCCTCCATCTCAAAAGAGCCTCTCTCTGTCTCTCTCTCTCTCTCTCCCCCCTACAGACCCAGTTGACCAGCCTTGGCCTGCACCGATCCCCCCTCAGCCGAACCGCCGGCCCGTAACGCAAGAGTCCAGAATATTCTCCATTTAAAGCACAGAGAAGGGGGGTGGGGGGTGTGTGTATGATCATATCACCCCCCACCCCCCACCCTTTTCCCAGAAGGTTTTGGCTCCGTCCCAAAGAGCTGGAATGAAATGCAGGAATCCAGGTACAAAATGAATGCAGGGATCGCGTGCGGTCAAAATCTCTCTCTCTCACACACTCACACACTCACACACACTCTGTGCGCAAATGCACAGAAGCAGAGAGGAGCTGCTTTTTGTTGGTGGTGGAAACTATGGTTACCATGGTAAGTTTGTATGTAAGGGTAAAGTTTTACAAGGCAAATATTATGGTAAGCATATGTATTTAAGTTCTGATTTATTTATACTGTACTGTATGTAAAGTTATATACAAATGCAGTTATAAAAGTTTAAAAGTGTAAGAGAAAATATGAGGTTTTAACATAGATTTGAACTCGTAATCATGGTTAACTGTAGTGTGTTCAAAAATAAAATAAAAAATTCTTAAATTGTGTAATATATATATATATATATATAAAAAACAGCTACCATAAACACATACAAGGTAATTATACAACATACTTTAATCTTATTTATAATTCTAAGTACAACAATAATTAAACAAAAATAATACATTTAAATAATAAATAAATAAATAAAATGAACAAACAAACAAATAAACAGATTTATATATAAAAAAATATACTCACTCTCCACTGTCACTCCCCTAAAAAAACAAAACTATTCTGACAAGGAAATGCAAGCAAAAAACAAAAGACAAAACAAAAAGGAAATAAAATTTAATTTGAACTGTCAATAAATTGATGAATGCCTTTGGAAAACCCTTTTTTTTCCTTCACATGAGCTCTATTTAAATGCATACGCTCAGATTTCATGTGCATGTACAGTTTTGTGAAAGAATAACATTATAAAGTCAATCATCAGCGCTGAATCAACCAAACAAACGGGGAATCATTTTAATCTCCTGTCATCCCCACACCCTCTTCTGCTACATCTATCGGTCTCTCCCTTCCTGTGCCTCATTTTTTCATTAACAAACTCTTCTGCGTTCTCACAGTCTGAGAGAGAGAGGACTGTTTGTTTTCATGTCGTAAGTAAACATTATTCCCATGGTCATACCACTATATATAGACGGACATGAGTCCCTATGAAAAATGCTCCGAGTCTTCCACTGCGGCCTGTGATCGCTATGACAACAGGGAATAAACACACGGAGGAGGAGGAGACCGCAGGAGCACTGTATCTGTACATCAGCCCTCTCAATCCCACACCGCTGATGAGGGACAGAGATTTCCGCAGTCCATAAACGCAACGCAAGATGTTAATACAGTCTCTTTCATAAGGAGCAGACTGCTACAACGTATAAACGAGTTGCAACCAGGCACAAAAACAAAAACAATGTCTACAAGTTGTAAATTTAGATGTTGGGGAGGAGATGGAAACAGAAAGAGACAGAAAAGGAACAAGATAAATGTGGCAGCTTTTGATATGACAACTTAACACTCAGCTAGAAATGTCTTTAGTTCTAAAATATATTGACATATCAATTTGAAAAATAAATACTAATTAGTCATAATAATAAAATATATAATGATTAATAAAATCAACATTAATAATATAATTAATACAAATATTTAATAAATTATTAAAGAATAAAAAATAAAAAAAATATATATATATATATATTCAATATTCATTGATCAAAAGTAAAGACACTTATAATTTTACCAAAGATTTCTACTTCAAATAAATGTTTTTTTTTTTAACTTTCTATTCATCAAAGAATCTTGATAAAATATGAAACATCATAAGTGTTTTTCAACATTGATAATAATGATTCCTGAGCAGCAAATCAGCATAGAATGATTTCTGAAGGATCATGTGACACTGAAGACTGGAGTAATGATGCTGAAAATTCAGCTTTGCATCACAGGAATAAAATATATTTTAAAATACATTCACACAGAAAACAGTTATTTTAATTTGCAATAATATTTCACTATTTTGACTGTACTTTTGATCAAATAAATGCAGCCTTGGTGGAAGTTCTTTCAAAAACATTATAAAAAAATATCCAACCCCAAACTTTTGAACAATAATGAAGTTCACAATATTACTAATCTTTTTCCTTTTTTCTTTAACTAAGGCAGTTTCCCAACTTCTCAGGCTACATTTAAGGAAAAAGCATTCATTCATTCATTCATTCAAGAGAGAAAGACAGCTCAGGGTCACAGTTTTAGCCCAATGACCTCCACTCAACCTGCTGAATGGATCCAATTATTGACCCAGTTTATATGGAAGGTGTGTGTGTGTGTGTGTGTGTGTGTGTGTGTGTGTGTGTGTGTGTGATATATGACCGATTCCGTTTCTGCTCTGCTCTTACACAATAGAGCAGAAACTGTAAAGGTCATTAAAGCACGTGTGAACCTGCACATACAGTTAAACACTAATTCTTCTGTGTCTTCCCCTCAAACATATCCATGCATTACTAGTTAACACATTTCAGTCCAGTGGGGCTTTGCAAAACACCAACAAAAAAACACAAACAAACAAAAAATCTAAACATACTGTGTGTGTGTGTGTGTGTGTGTGTGTGTGTGTGTGTGTGTGTGTGTGTGTGTGTGTGTGTGTGTGTGTGTGTGTGTGTGTGTGTGTGTGTGTGTGTGTGTATGTATGTATGTATGTATGTATGTATGTATGTATGTATGTATGTATGTATGTATGTATATATATATATATATATATATATATATATATATATATATATATATATATATACACACATACATACATACATATGTCAATATTCACACATAATACTGCTCTATTTTCACTGGTGTACCAAGAGGTCAGAGGTCAAGAGTCAGTATTTCACTGATTCTGTTTGTTGCTTGTATCTCCTCACCTCTCAAACTCAGACGTGGTAAATACCTCTACCTGTGATAATCATAAAGGGGTGAGAGGTCAAAGGTCAAGGAGGGTCAGGGCCTGCTGCAAACGGCGAGCTGAAATCCGGCCGACACACACATATAAGCGCAGCCCGCTGGGATTACTGGGTCAGGTGATTGTGGCGTGCTCCGACACAACAATCTATAGCATTATGAAAGCAGGGATTTCAGGCCACTCATGTCACTGTGGTGAGGAGAAGCGAGATCAAAAGGAGTCAACGTTTCAAAGAGTCAAATTATGCCCTGCAACCGTGTTCATGTGAAAACATTTCATTCTTGAGCCACTTCTGTGGTACTTGAGTTTGGTTTGAGCAATAAACAGACCTTAAAGGGACAGTTCACCTGAAATGTGTTATCATTTACTCATCTTTATGTCTTTTCAAACCAGTATGACCTGCTTTCTTCTGTAGAAGATAAAAAATATCTTAGCCCCCAGATACATTTTTTTTTTTTTTATATCTGCTTTAAAAAGTGGATTTAAATCAATTTAAGCTTAAGGATAAAGGGGAAAAACTCACTCTTAAAAAAAAAACAAAACAATAATAATGATATATAACAACAATAATAAATATTATTACTATATGACCACAACATTATTATTATTTAAATATTTTATCACATTATAAAATTAATCCAATAAAAAAAAATTATTACTAGAGTACTAATACAATTGTACTGTAAAATACCATTACTATTTTTTTCTATTATTATTCCTACTAATAATTAATTATTATTATTACTATTACTTCTACTACTAATAATGGTAATATTAACAACAACAACAACAACAATAATTGAGAACAACAGTAAAATTACAATACTAATATTTTTGGCTTTCAGATTTTAAACAATAGAGCTTTTAATCGGGTGGAAATCTGCAGGAAGTTCTTAAAGCTTTTCTTTTGTTGAAAACAAATTTAGGAATGATTATTATTGTCACTACTACTACTCTTAGCATTTTATCTTATAAATTAAAGAAATATATTACTATAGTATTAATACTATTATACTCTTTAATATATATATATATATATATATATATATATATATATATATATATATATATATATATATATATATATATATATATATATATATATATATATATATATATATATATATATATATTTTAATATGAATTATAATTATGTAATTTTATTTTACAGAACAACAGTAAAATACAATTCTAATATTCTTGGCTGTTTTAATTTTTTTTGCTTTTAAACGTGAAACCACAGAGCTTTTATTTTGGCGGAAAACCACAGGGTAAAGCTTCTCTTTTGTCAACAACAAATTTATAAATGACTCTCATTACAAATTTGGGAAGATGTTTAACACATGTTGCCTTTTCAAATCCACGTTATAGGGGAGCCGATCCAGAGCTGCTCGGAGACACTAAAAACACACAGCAGCTCACATGTAAAAAAAGCCACAAGTTAACGTATTTTGGATTCAAAATGATGATTCTCACCAAAAGGTGACAAGTTAGCATTCCTGTAACCAGTATATCAGTCTCGTCAACAGACTTTCAAATCACACAAAGCAAAAGTAACAGTCGACGTGTGAGAAAAAGATAGCGAGGAGAGAGTGGGAGGAAGATATTATTGCAGTATTGCTCTTTCTCTACGCTAAATGCAACTTTGTCTTTTATGGAATGAGAACTACGAATGAGAACCAGATGTAGGCCTGACGACACAACAGGCCCGAAGGATAAAAATAGGTGGAGATAAACGGACGGGATAGTTCCTGCGATGAGGGGGAGGACGAGGCTGCGGCTGCTGGTGGCAGTAACTTGGCCGTTCCCATCTGGAGGCCTGCGCCAAACTCAACAACTTCCTATTCATACACAAGTTCCACAGAAAGAGGTTTCCAAGAACGTACAACACAGGTTTCATCATAATTTAGCTGTCATCTACTAAAAAGATACAAAAGAGGGTCACGGTCCATATCGTACATGGCGTCCTGCCAATCAAAAGCTATAAAACAAGGACTCAGCTGCAGAAAAATGACAATAAAAATGCCTCGTTTAAGTTGTGTTCAAGTGTCCCTGAAATTTAATGGCTAATAATCTCGTCTCCTGTTACAACTTGAAGAGCTTCGTGCTGATGTCATCTAATATTCCATCAGCATGTTTCCAGAAAAACAGCCGAACGAGCATCTGAGCAAAAGGTTAAACTGTGACGAGACCGTCATTAACTTTCATTCCCTGAGACAGGCTCCTCTGCGACATGTACCAGAGAACGGACTTGACGTTGAGCTTTCTTACACAGCCCAAAACTTGCAAGCTTTAAATAAGTCAAGAGTGATCCCTTTAAGATGTGTAAAGGGAGAGAAAATGAAAAAGAAAGAAAGAAAAAAAAAGCAGCTGCAAAAAAGAGAGAAAACTCTGTTATTGCAGCTGTGTCCGTTCTACTATTTCTGAAGAAGAAAAGAATCTCTAAAACCTTCGAGAACAGGTCAAGGTCATTTTCCAGCACAAAATCCAAAATAAAAAATAGGAGCATTAGGATTTTGCGCATCGTGAGCAGGGTTATTTTAGTTCATTAAAATTAAAAAAAGAATTCTTTTCCTTAAAATACAATTTTACTTAAATACAAAACTTAAATAAAAACTACACAGACAATATAATATAATATAATATATATATATATATATATATATATATATATATATATATATATATATATATATATATATATATATATATATATATATATATATATTAAAAATGGCAAGAAATACTAAAACTGTACAATTAAAATGAAAAAGGAAAATATAAAAATAAAAATAAGACAAATATTAATAAACACAATAGTAGTATTTCAATGATACTAAAATAACATTATGACATTCTATGAAAATTAATTACACATTCTCCCAATTCAAGCAAAAAAAAAAGACTCATCACTATTGTAAAAAAGAAATAAAAAACAATGAAATACTAAAATTGAGAAGTATTAAAATATTATTATAATAAATAGAATAACTGTTACTGTTTCACTGAGATGCAATCAAAATTGCACATTACAAAGATAAGAATCAACTGGAAGATGGTAGTAAAAAGATGATAAATGCTTACTGATGATTGTTACAATAAAAAAAAAAATCCTTAAATAGGCTTAATGTTAAATTTTGTTTATTTATTAACCATTTCTGTAGAAGAAAAGACAAGACAAAGACCAAATCAAGAGCTGGTGTAAGAAATGGAGAACAAAATTGAGACTTTTCTCGCAGTCTTGTTTCTTCTCTAGAGTTTCTCAATGTGTGCTCAGAGATTTCATAATGAACTTAAACACTTATCAAAATCTTTAAAAGCTGCTTTCTGCATTCACTTTTTAGTTCAATTCTCTTACTGTATAGTAACAAACATGGCAAATAAAGTTAATACTACAATAAAACATAACTGAGAGCTGCATGAAGTCTCATGAGATATGTATAGGAGCAACCATTGAGCTATAAAATCCTCCTGCGGGATGAACCCTGAGTAACTCTGAAGTTATTTGCTACACACACATACACATACACGCACGCACACACACACACACGCGCGCACACACAGCCTGTAATCCCAAACTCAGGCTTCTATTACCTGCCCGTACAGGCACAGACTCCTCATTCATAGGAGGTCAATCTCTACATAATGGCATGATTTAGCCGGTGTCCTCCAGCAGTCATCTCTGCTGCGCTTTTTTCTCTTTATACGAAACATTCGCAAGTGGCTTCCGACCGCCTGTCTTTCTGTTTCCTCTCCTGCGTTCCGAAGGCTCTGGAATCAGCGGTCATTACCATTATCACAATCATCATTAGGAGGGTAATTAGGGCTATTATGATTGATGAAGGCCGATCCGTGGGTCATGCTGAAGACGTGGGACCCCGAGAGTCCAGCCAGAGGACATACGGCTCACCTCTCTCGACATGCACACTCACGAATCTTTAAACATGATCTACGATTTTGCCAATGCATATAAGCTCCACATGAAGCATTATTTACACTATCAGGTCAAATTATAAACCTGTCAAGAACGTCAAAGTCATTTTTCACCCTAAAATTAAAAATAAGAAAGTTACGATTTTGTGCTTTATGACATTATTTTTATGACAATTAATAACATTTTCCAGCCAACTGCTATGCAAAATGCAAATAAAACTCAACATTAGTATTAAAAAAAAGAAATATTACATAAATTATGTGATGATAGCATTTTCTTAAATTTGTCATTTCAATTAAAATAATATTTGTAATATATTTTTTTTTATAAAACAATTTTTAATACAACAAAAATACTGCATTACAGTAATAAGAATCGAATGTGCTTCAGAACCAAGAATAATTGGTAAAATTTGCTTAATTGTCATGAAAACAGTCACAATGCAATAAATAAAAAATTAATTAATCAGTGATGTTAATATTAATGTAAATTTAATGCTTATGGTTTTAAATACATATATATTTTAAAATAATAATTTATCATTTATTTACATTTTAACATTTTTAAATAATTAAAATAAATCAAATACATACTATCCCTCATACATTTATATACATTTTAATCTAATGTGTATGTTAAATGAAAAAAAGCAATGATTTAAAAATAAAAAAAACTACCTAAATATTTTCTGATTTTGAAGTGAAATGTTTTTGTGATACCAACTGGAGCTCAACAATGAGTAGGAAAACTCTTTTTTTTCTCTCATCAAAAGAAAACAACCAACGGCTGGGATTTCATATCAGACAGACCTTGTTGAACATTATTAGACGGGATGACGGTGAAAATATTGGGATTTATTCTACTTAAACCGATCAGATAAGCATTGCTTTATGAAGGGGGCGCACAACTTTCAAATTTCCCAATTTCCTGGCATTCATCTGACGGACCGAATCTCAGAGGAGGGGGCGACCGGCGAGGGGTCCTGGCACTGACCCAGTCTCTGCCTGCCTTCGCCAAGCACCAAATCCAGCTCTTTAATCGTGTGCATGTCTGATTTAGAAACATCTTTGCTGGCGTTCTTTGTCTATATTAAGGTTCTTATATTGGAGAAAGAGCAGAGCCTGAAAAAGGAAAAACAACCCGAATAGCTATTTCAAGACTGTCAAACATCACTTTGAAAAGCTGCTCAAATTCAGTTCCGGACCACCCTTAACGTGGCGTGAAACCCAAACACAGATAATTATACCGCAGCAACATTAACAGTTCCTGAAGTGTTACGTTAGCCTCAAATAATGCTAAAGTTCCTAGCGCCTGACGTTATCCCTGCAGTGACTCCTGCTATTATGGCCTGCTGAATGTAGACTGTGTAACCTACTTGTGTGAGAAGTGGTCAGCTAACTACTTGGAGGTAACAACAAAACTACTAGCTTGATGGTTATCGCATGAGATCAAACATTTACAGGAAGGCAAGGTGAGAATACATTCAACTAAAAGAAACAGTACACCCAAAAATACAATTTGTTTAACACTCAAAGATCGAGACAGCCGCCCATGGCTAAAAATAACTATTGTTCTTAAATGTTTCATAACTTTTGAACTGCTAATTCTATCTGAATGCTTTAAAAAGTGTTGTAAAGCAGAGATTTTCGGAGATATTGCATGCGTGTCTTTTGGATATTCAGAGGCTCTGTAGTATACGTGATTACATCACATTTTGACAACATTGATTTGTCAGAAGAAACCAATGAATTTCATACCTCTGAGCCAAACAGAAATGATTGTTGATGCTTAGTCCCACCCCCGTGCCCAGATTGGTTCAAACTGTCCCTTATTCAACCAATAAACATAGGTTTTGGTCTTTTGAACCACCATTTATGAAGTTTCATTGGAAATTTTAACAAACGCAAAGTGAAAGTAAAGTCTTTCAAGCATACATGAAAACAAACACAAAATAACACATTTGCATGTGAGAACTCTCTGAAAAAGCACAAAAAAAAAGAAAAAGAAAAAACACACAAATGAGTACTTTGACATAAAACAAACAAGGATGAAACAGCGGGACATATCGGATAAAGCACTGAAATTCATGTCGTTGCGTCGCTAGGCGATGTCCCGGTAAAATCGATTCCAAGGCAGAGTACAGCCAGTGGATCGATCCATTTATATTATGTAAACAACAATTATATAGGTCATAAAGATCATTTTGACTATTTTTTCTGTTGCACTCTGTATATTTCTCACTCATTTTGTGTGTAGTTTGTGAATCATTTGCACTGTTTGTATTTTTTTTGCAGAAGAATGTGTGCAATTGTTTTCATTATTAGATGCACGGTTTGTGTTTGTTCATACTCAGATTGAAAATATATTTCTCTGAAAAAAAAATTACTTTTTTACTGTGTTTTGTTATTATATAACACTGATTCCATTTTCTTTACTCCCTAAACGTTTTTATATAGATATTGACACTATATTGTTAGTAAAATACACTGTAAAAAAAAAGTTTTACCAGCTTCAGCAGATTTTTGAGTTTGCTCAACTTATTTTTGTGGGAGATTCTCAAATTTTTTGTTGTATAAACTTCTGCCTAAAAATCTGCTGAAGCTGGTTGCCATAAAAATTTTAAGTTGACTCAACTTTCTTTTTTTTTTTTTACAGTGATATAGACCTGTTTTTTTTTTCTCTTTTTTTTTCACAAAAATTGCTTATAACAATATTGTAATAAATGGCTATAATTTGCTTGGGGAATGTTATATGTAGACAAAATTTTATTTGGAAGTGTAAAACACCCAGATACAACTTTCTAAAGAAAAAAATCCAAACTTCAGGAGTTTCTGTTTGAGTTTTTCTTAAAATTCTGGAAATTCATTAATTCTTAGACAAAAAAACAAAAAAAGGAAAATTGGGATTTTAAATTATCTAGACTGAAACGTCAAGTTCTCCTGTTTATAATGATATATGGCAATTGATGCTGACTGCTAGAATAGGTCTTAAAAACAACAAAGAAAATACAGGCGCGTCAGGTGCCCCAAAAATGTTCTCGGTCTTTAAGGGTTAAAATGTAGGCTACTCACCCTCAGGCCATCCAAGATGTTTCTTTATCAGAACAGATTTGGAGAAATGTAATATGGCATCACTTGCTCACCAATAGATCCTCTGCAGTGAATGGGTGCCGTCAGAATGAGAGTACAAACAGCTGATAAAAACATCACAATAATTCACACCACTCCAGTCCATCAGTTAACATCTTGTAAAGTGAAAAGTTGCATGTTTGTAAGTATCAAATCCAGCATTAAGATGTCACTTCTGGCCAAAATATGAGTCCATAATCCATAATAACACTTCCTCCAGTGAAATAATCTATCACCTGCTGTCTTTCATGTTAAAACCCACCCACATATTTGTTTAGATTTGTTTTTGACTGTTTTGGCCTGTTTTTGCATGCAGTGTTTTGCTCCATGAGACATTAACTGATGGCCTGGAATGGTGTGGATTACTTGTGGATTATTGTGATGTTTTTATCAGCTGTTTGGACTCTCATTCTGACGGCACCCATTCACTGCAGAAGATCCATTGGTGAGCAAGTGATGGAATGCTACATTTCTCCAAATCTGATGAAGAAAGAATCTCATCTACATCTTAGATGGCCTGAGGGTGAGTAAACTTTCAGCAAATGTTCATTTCTGGCTGAACTACTTTATTAAGCAACATAAAAAGAGAAGCAATATCAAACAAAACTACAAAAATAATTTATGTTCCCTAAACACCTCCTCCATCTTCCATTGGTCATTCAAACATATAGTCCCGCCCAAAATCACACCATTGGCTGATAGCAATCAGTCAAATTAACTCTGACAAGCACTAGTTTCCCAAAAGATAACATTAAGGCTAAAATAATAATAATAATAATAATAATAATAATAATAATAAATAAAAATGTATAACAAATAATAATAATAATAATAATAAATAAAAATGTATAACAAATAATAATAATAATAATAATAAATACCCCCAACAACCAATGTTCCTAATGCAAATCAAGAAAAAGCCTGCCTGATTGTTGAAGTCTTTGCCCTGTTCCACAACGTTCTTCCTGGAGGCGGGACTTGGAGTTTTGTAGTCCTTCCTGCCATCACCGCGGAAACGTGAAGCCCCTCCAAACCTCCTCACCGACGCCATTAAACCCGAACAAAGAGCGAGAGCAAGCGCACACAGAAGTCTTGATCGTTCTTCTTGAAACTGGCACACTCTCTACAAGTTTGATCTTGAGCTGTGACCATGTTGTCCTGCCAAGTCCGAGTCAGTATGCATGTGAATACATCAGTCAGAGAGTGACCGCCGCTCCGGTCCACCCACATTACGAAGGCCCCGGAGCCCACATGCTCAGCTATGCCCCGGCCCGTTACAGTACATGCATTGTCCGTGAGGGACAGCAAGTGGGTTCGGACGCCAATGAGGAAACACTTGAAGGATGAGGATGGGTTTTATTGTACCATCGACTCAGAATGTATCATAAGACGCCATTCATTTACTGACATATAACATATGAACAGTACTTTTCAAAATTTAGGTGTTGGTAAGATTTTCTAAAGGTTTGCTTAGAACGGCTGCATTTATTTGATAAAAAAAAAAAGAAAAGAAAAAAAAAGCAGTAACTGTGTTCTATTTGTAATTTATTCCTGTGAACAAAGCTGAATTTTCAGCATCGTTACTCTATTCTTCAGTGTCACATGATCCTTCAGAAATCATTCTAATATGCTGATTTGCTGCTCAAGAAACATTTCTTATTTCATTTCTTAACATTTATTATCAATGTTGAAAACACTTGAGCTGCTTCATATTTTTGTGGATGGATTATTAGACGAATAAAAAGTTCAAAAGAACAGCATATATTTGAGAAAGAAATCTTTTGTAACATTATAAATGTCTCTACTGTCACTTTTGATAAATTTAATGCATCCTTGCTCAATAAAAGCATTAATTAATTTATCAAAAAAATTAAATACTTGTGAAAATCATGTAAATATCTTAAAAAGCCACATGATAATCTGATGAAGTCATGTTTATCCTGCGCACTACTTTTCATTTATACTAAAGTCAGATTCCCAAGTTACATCAGATTAAACCCAAAAATGTATCAATGTAAACTGTACCTCAGTTACTAAAACAAAAAACACTGTTCCATTCCTGAAGATTCCACAAAGACATTTGTGATTTTCTAAATAGAATTTATGCAAAAGAGGCGGTTCTTTTCCATGTTGTCCAAACTTGTGGAGAACACTGATCCAGAGCGAAATAAAATGAAATATGGATGTCTTACCCACATCACACGGACAGCTGCGGCATTCTGGGTTTATAAAAAGAGAAGAGAACCACAACATAGAGGAGATAGCGGATTGAAATACATAAAAATCCAATGCTACAGTCATAAATCATGTCTTTTGTCTTCGTTGCCCAAGATGACAGACAAATATGCTTTTTAATAACCGCACACGCAGGAGTCCAGTGACATGAAATAAAGCAATATAAATGTTAAACGGGCAGCAGTGATTCTTTAGGGAACCCCAGAATGAGGATAAACCATTCTCTCCCGCATAAGCAAACAGAGGACTGTAATTACAGAGGGTGGTACCATCATAATGAGAGACAGAGAAAGCAAAGTTATAACTGACAGCGCACAAAAACACCAGGGACAAAGAAAGAAGAAAGCTGATATAATGGCATAACGATAATAATTAGTGGCGCTTGTTAAAGCAAACATCACTATTATTAGTGCTCGTACTTCAGATTGGGGGTTTGTTCTAAACCTCTAACCCCAAGTATGAAATTGTGGCATGCTCTTCGTTTGTGCTACGGACAGAAATGATACCTTAAACCATGAGGCTTGTTGAGGAGAGCTGTTGCTTTACTTAGTTACTGGATGATTTTCACCTGCCACACAATAAAACAGGATATATAGATATATACACACACACACACACACACACACACACACATCCTAATATTAATAGTGATGCCCGTATCATCAAACAAGCACCACTAATGACAGGACAAATCAAAGGCATTTAAAAACGCCCTTTTTCTTTTCCGGTTTCTCTAACGCTCTCCATTTCTCCTCTATTCCATGCCTTGAGTTCATCTCCATAAATCAGTGTGATGCAGAAGGGTTAAATGGAAGATAAACAAATCAACACACACAAACACTGGAGCTGTGCCAGATGTACCATGGGAAAGGGTGAACTGCATCATTCTGTGACCCTGTTCTCATACTGAAGCTGTCTTCCATAGCCTACCACTTAAAACCAAACACACATGATGAGCCCATTCTCTGCTTTTTATGCCACAATTTTCAATTTACCCACTCGCACCTTCGCGTTCCACTGGCAAGATGTTTGCTTGAGTTGGCAGAATTCGTGCATAATACTTTTAAGTTGAAGAAATGAGTGATCCGTCTAGGAGACACGTCAACGTGTGTCATTTTATTCATAAGAATGGAACGACAGGAAAAATTAAAGGCGTTGGCGGTCCTGTCAGCAAAATATACATCAGAATGAGTGAAAAACGCCACGGATACTCAAAATCCATCAATCTAAGGAGCTGCATGTGGAAAAACATGGAGACATTTGAGCCAAGAGCACTTAGCAGACCACACAAAAAAGAGAAACAAACAGACAGAGAGAGAGAAGGGCATGAATCTGGTAGTTTGAAATGTCTCTTTTCATAAATACAGAAGTATGAGAAAACATATTTGTGTGCGTGTTTGGAGAGGGGCACATAGTGTTGCTATAACAGCATTCGCAACACATTTATCTTCCGCAGTGTGGGAAATAATGTTGGTGTGACTTGACTTTATCTATCAGGTTTGATTGGATTGTGAAAAACGTAAAAGAACCACTCACATTACCTTCAGAAAATCCTTTAGAAGTTGATAAAGTTAATAGTTGTCTGATTATAAGGTTTTAAAAAGCTGTTTTAATACACTTTTAATAAAAAATAAGTACAGCCATGGCCAAAAATATCGGCACCCTTGGTAAATATGATCAAAGGCGGCTGTGAAAATTAATCTGCATTGTTAATCCTTTTGATCTTTTATTTTAAAAAATTCACAAAAATCTAACCTTTCATTGGATAATAAGAATTTAAAATGGGGGGAAATATTATTACGAAATGAATGTTTTACTCTAATACACCTTGGACACAATTAACGGCACCCTTTTATTCAATACCTTTTGAAACCTCCATTTGCCAGTTTAACAGCTCTAAATGTTCTCCTGTAATGCCTGATGAGGTTAGAGACACCTGACAAGAGATCAGAGACCATTCCTTCATCCAGAATCACTCCAGACCCTTTAGATTCACAGCTCCATGTTGCTGCTTCTTCTCTTCAGTTCACTCATTTTCTACAGGGTTCAGGTCAGAGGACTGGAATTTTTGTGTTGTTTTTAAGTTTTGTGTTTGGATTATTGCACGGTTGGAAGATCCAAACAAGTCTAAACAAGATGTCCAGGACCTCCAGCAGAAATATAGGCCCACAACATCAAAAATACAGCAGTATATTTCATTGTACACACGGGGTACTTTTTATCCCTTTGTTCACCAAACCCATCTTGAGTGTTTGCTGCTAAAAAGCTCATTTTTTTGTTTCATCTGACCATAGAAGCCAGTGCCATTTGAAGTTCCAGTCATGTCTGATAACTGAATATGCTGGAGTTTGTTTTTGGAAGAGCGAGAAGAATTTTTCTTGAAACCCTCCCAAACAACATGTGGTAGGTGCTGTTTGACAATTTTTTTATTTTATTTTTTTTATTTTCTGCAATTCTCCAGCTGTGGTCCTTGGAGAGTCTTTAGCCACTCAAACTCTCCTTCTCACCGTGCATTAGGACGATATAGACACACGTCGTCTTCCAGGCAGTTTCCTAACATTTTATGTTGATTGGAAATTCTTAAAGGGGGGTTACAATGCTGTTTCGTAAATTCAGAGTTATTTACACTGTTAAAGTATTCTCATACTAAGCATGGCCAAAGTTTCAAAAAACGATTTGGAAGTATGACTGAGTATTTCTGTGGCAAAAAATCTTCCTTCCGGGTTCGTACAAGTTTCAGAAAGTTTTTTTCAATCATGGCTCTTGCTAACGTAAACGACGGTGGAGCTCCTTATATGGGCATTTCTCAATCAACGCGCTTTATTCAGCTGCACTGCATGGGACTTGCTCAGGAAGAATGTCTCTAAAGAAGTGTGTTTTTGGTTGTAAGGGAAAGATAACCTTGTTCAGCTTCCCAAAAGAACACAGTGTTACGTGAACAGTGGATGCAGTTTGTTTTTCCAGGACAGCAATGAAGTTTCACAAGTGTTTTTGTTGACGAACGTTTTATAAACAAGGCCCAGTGCGACGCTGGATTTGCACATCATTTGATACTGAAAGATGGAGCAGTCCCAGCTATAAAAGATCCCAGTCATGATTCAGAACTGCAGATGGTAAGTGAAACGGCATCAAATGTCTGTTTTGTTCGCAATCGGCGCAAGTGCTCATCACTCTTTAGCTCCGCACACAGCCCCTCCAGGAGCTTGTTTTTTTTCCGGAGAATCGTAAAGCTGTATCTTTCTTTTATAAATATGATAAAACTAAAGACTTTTTGGAGATATAAAGGATTCAGTACTATATAGGTACTCAAGATTAACATGAGATTGGGTGAAACTGTGTGTGTTATGCCCCCTTTAATTATTGCCCTGATGGTGGAAATGGGAATTGCTCTAGCTCTTTTCTTAAAGCCACTTCACTAATTTGTAAAGCTCAATTATCTTTTGCTGCACATCAAAAATATATTCTTTAGTTTTTCTCATTGTGATGAATGATTAAGGGAATTTGGGCTTTGTTTTCCCTCCTATTTATATTTCTGTGAACCAGGAAGTCATGACTGGATAATTTCATGTTCATAATCACCCTGGAGCGCTCAAAATTGTGAATATGAATGGGAATATACTTCAGAGATATTTTACTCATAAGAATTTCTAGGGGTGCCAATAATTGTGTCCAACGTGTATTAGAGAAAAACATTTATTTCATAATGATATTTCCCCCCATTTTAAATTCTTATTATCCAATGAAAGGTTAGATTTTTGCAAATGTTTCAAATAAATAGATCAAAAGGATTAACAATGAAGATTAATTTTCACAGCCTTCTTTGATCATATTTACCAAGGGTGCCGATATTTTTGACCATGTCTGTATATACTAATTTTAATATAATACTAATAATGATAATATAACACCAAATAAAATATATAAAATACATAAAGTAAATAGGTTAGACAAAAAAAAAAAAAAACACAAGTCACCTTTATTTATACATTATACAACAGACTGTTTCAAAGCTGCCTCATATAGAAAATGGAATGGAAACTTATCCATTATGGAAAAAATATTATAATTTCAAATTCAGCTCTAAAAAGACAATGTTATTATTCAGCATTGATTTAGCTAAGTTCAGTAAAGAAATTCAATTACAAAATGAGTTCAATTCAGGTCTTCTGAAGGCAATAATGTTGTTATTCAGCTCAATTCAGTTTAATTTTGATTTGTCGATGTTGCAAAATTCATCAACTGAGATTAAAATTTGATTCAGTTCAAGTTTTCTTCTTATCTGATAGAGTCAGTGCTGTCGAAACAATATTACTAGTGAATATTAAGTGTTTTTTAACCCTAAAAAACCCTGAATATCAACTGTCTTTTAGAAAGTAGCATAAGAAATGTTAACAGCACACAAAACCACATTTTCAAAACATGTAATATGCAAGAGAAACCACTAATTCTCAAATAACACAGGTCTGAATTCAGACTGCGGTTACACACGAGATACTGAGATGAAGCACCTGTTTGATCAGCATGAGGTCCTGAGCAACATTTCACTCCGTCTGCTCCTGAGGGAAAACTCCTTAGCTTCTTTTTACTGGAAGTTACAGTGGTTAAAATGTCAACTGAATGACAAGTGACCTCTAAAAGCGTGTACACATGAGGAGGAGGTGACACGAGGAATTCAAAAGCACCTGAGAAACAAACATGACATGCATTCTTGAGCATCTGTCACACTTGGAGCAAAACACACTTGTGATGCAAACAGCCAGATCTGTGAGCACTCGTACTATGTTTGTTTCTGCCATGATGGAACAAAACGCTACATAATGACATCTCTGACTGCTTTGACGTTTCTCTTGCACTAATCTGCTGTGAGATTCGATCGTTGCAGGACAGAACGCATGAGTTTAACTCTAAAAACATGTGCTCTCGTGCTTAGAGACCACCAACAGCAGAAAACACGCAAAGAAGCCTCATCTGATGATGGATATGGGTTTGCATCAAACTCCAACAGTTAAGAATGAGCAATAAAAACATCAAGACTGCCAAATGATTAAAATATTCAATCATGATTAATCAATTAATAAAAAGGAACTTAATATGTCAATGCATTAAGGAAAGAAGATGTGGGTATGTGTGTAATCTAATTCTAATGGATAAAACCAAGCATTATTTCACTGAATATCCAGTTTCTCTCATAAATATGTCACACTATGGAAGTTAAAGGGAACAGAGTCAATATTCCTGATAACAGATAGCAGAGGAAGCTGAGTCTAGGTCACCATGATCCCCTGACACAACCCAGGGTCATGACCCCTGTGTGAATGCTTCTGCTGGGACGAAATTATGGGTAGTTGTCAAAAAGTACAGTTCATGGAAATTTGTATGTGGGGAAAAAAACATTTGAGTCTCATTCAGAATTTTCTGAGCTGAAAACAATTTAGTAAAGAAACTAGATACAAAGTAACACTTAAATAAAGATGAAATTTTGAAACAGAAAAACTGAAAATCCTCCAATAATCTCTGATAGAGTTACCAAATAAATAAATAAATATTCAATTAATCAGATTCATCCAGAAGGGTCAGAAAATACAAAGGTGTTCCTTCAAGTCAATGGTCAGGGGGCATTATTTAAAGGTGCAGTAGGAGATCTTGGAAAATGCTAACTTTAGCTTGATAGCACTCCCTGCAATCGCTGTCTAAAGCCACGCCCCCTGCACAAATGGAGTTAACAAGGTTTTTGACCAGCGAATGACAGAGATCTGTGTTTTGTCTGTCTTTAGAACGGCTGTATCTGAGTGCATCGCATTACGCTTTCATCAACTTACAGGTTATAACGTTTATTGTAGCTATATGGGCGCTTAGTTTTTCTTGTTGTTTAATAAACTTGGCCAAAATCTCATGACATGAAGCGCTACATGCACAGGATATTTAAAATATACAAATGTATATTGGCTACAACTAGACGGCAAATGTAACTCTTCTCCGCTCTTCAAACACACAAAAAATAGCCTTTAATTAGCCAGACATAGTGTTTAAGTAAAGAAAACGCTGTTCAAGCAGAGATCTGTCTCCTCCAGGCTGTGCGCAGCGCTTCATTCTGAAGGGAGGCGAGGTGAAGTTACGAGGCAAATTCATACATTGACAGGCAGGTAGGAAAGCCAATTAAAATGCTCGGACCGAGCGTTTTGATTGGATGAACATTTCTTGGTCCTATGCCTTCCAAAGAATATATAAATACAGATAAATAAGTTTAGACCACTTAACATAATGATTGCTCTCGGGATGTGAAGAGACTTTCAACCAGCAAACAAAAAATGTTTCTGAAACCAATCACCTATTGCACCTTTAATATAATTAATTGTACATCACTACAAACAGTAGTACAAACTTTCTTAAACCTCCATGATCATTTGTCCTATTCTGAAGGGAAGTGGATTATCTGTCCATTAAAGCTGCTCATCCCGTTAATTTCTCTTTCTCATTCTCCCCTGAAAGCCATTTGCAGACAGCTCAGGAGCTGAGGAACATTGTGGAGGGATGAAGTCATTTTTGTCGTTCTTCCAGAAATGAGATTCAGCCCTGATATCAGGTATGCTGACAGGGAGGGAAGGAGGGAGTAATGGATGACAGCAGGGCTGTAAAAAAAAGAAAAAAAAAAAGAAAAGAAAAGTGATACTTGGAAATGAAAAGAGGGAGAAAATAAAGGACTGACTGAGTGTAAATGAAGCGAGCGAGTGGAAAAGAGCACAGGAACATGGAGGAGAAGAGAAAAGGGGCTCTAGTTGTTCCCCGTTGCTTTCATTTAAACAGGCACCAGGAATGTGGCCTTCTTTTCCTTCACTGCTGCAAAACGGCCATGAACACAACAGCCAGCATAGAACAGAGAGAGAGAGAGAGAGAGAGAGAGAGAGAGAGAGAGAGAGAGAGAGGTGAAAAAACTCTCTAGTTGTCTTTCTCTAGTCCAGACTGTTAACTAAAATCATTAAAAAAATTATATTCGTTAAGTGAAATAAAACTGAAATAAAATAAAATATAAAAAGATACATATTTAAAAAAACACCTTAAACTTCAAAAAACTAAAACTAAAATTACTGCCTTGGCAAAAAAAATTAAATTTAAACAAGTAAAAACTAATAAAAAAAAAAATGGGAAAAAAAGCTAATAAAAAAATTAATTAAAACTTGTGAAATTAAAATTAAAACCGAAGCTATATAAACAAAATAACATAAATACTATAAAATACTATGTACTTACTAAATAAATAACATTTACATGCTAATCACAGTAAAGATGAATTATTTTACAACATCATATTAGATTGGTTAATGCAAATTCACTCTTAGTAGTGATTTGAACAACCACCTAGCAACCACCTGCAACACCGTTAATTTTGGCACTGCTAGTTTCAGCAAACAAAATTGCAAAAATAAAGGCAGTTTCGAACTATTTCTTGAATAGTAACAAGAACATATTTTAAATGACACTTTAATAATATTTTACCTCCCGCATAGACTTGATTATTTAAAAAAATATTAAGGTGGGAAAAATCAATAAATTTTGAATTCGAAAAATTCAACACAAACATTTTTCTTTAGACTCTGCTGGAAAAAAAAATAATTCGAACCAGCCTAAGATGGTTTGTTGGTCTTAGCTAGTTTCAAATGGTTAGCAAGCTGATCTTCCAGCCTGATCTGCTGAAAAGTGTCAAAAACCCCTCTGAAATTAGTCAACAGTCCTCTTAAACCAGTAAACCAGCTTAAAGCCATTTTTTTCCTCAGCGGGCGAACTGATGAATCACTCACAACAGCAGCAGTGCCTTTGTAAGCAAGTTTAAAGAGTGAGAAAATCTACAAACATATCCCACATATCCAGACGTTGCATTAAAACACACTGACTCACAAGCGTCTGAGCGAACATACACAGGGAATTACTTTCAGTTAAAGGGGAAGACACAGACGTGACTGTGTCCCCTCAGACGACGGTCCAATCGCAAGCAGACAGCAAACACATGCCCTCATTCCAGCTGAGCCTTTAATCCCGCTAAAGACACTGAGCAGCAGTTACAGCCAGAACAGCATCAAAGCTTTGACAAGTCATGCAAACACAGCACACAGTCGTCTGGAGTGTGTGTGTGTGTGTGTGTGTGTGTGCGCACTGTCTCACGCCTGGCACTTTGTTTCCAAACAGTCTCTCGAGCAGAGCGGCACATTCCAGCCTCTGCAGCTCATCAAACATATTAGTAACCACAACAACTTCCTGTTTCTGTTCCCCAGCTTCCTGTCTGTGCAGGATCACTCGGCACTGGCGCTGATAAAGGAGCAGAGACTCTTATAACACACACACACACACACACACACACACACACACACACAAGCAGTGTCCCTCCCTTTCCTGCTAAAACACACATCATAAACCAGTTAAGACCTGCAGACCAGCTGAGGTCATAGAGCTAAAAATTGAATGTTGATTGCCAATAAGATTATTTGAGATCATATCGAGATCACTAACTTTTGACTGCAGACTTACAACACAGTTTGAGACTTTGTTGAGATCTCTTCTGAAACTTTTCAATTTATCCATCAATTCGTATCTATCAATTTGTGCTTCTAGGCATTTACAATGGAAGTCTATGGGGCAAGGCATTGCTTCAGGATCATCATTACACAATATGCACTGGTTTACACAAGAAACAATGTGTGTTATGTCCAGTGTGACAGATTCACTCACTGACTTTGTCAGTGCAATGTTATGTCCAATCTTTCAACGTCAAACAAATTAATATTTACATGATGGAGCAAACTCCAGCCACTGGAATTACATCAGTAATGCATAGCCAGATAGGCATCCACCTAGAAAAGAAGTCCCAAAATGGACAATTTGGTTGACTTTACAGATCATATTATTAAATTCAAGCGCTTTAAAACAAAAGCTTCAAATTTCTGCTTGCAAACCCTCTAAAAGACTGACCACATAGATTCTCATAGGTGCATTACTGTAGAACTTAAATGAGGAAAAAGTGGTGTTTAATCGAGAACATCAGCAACTAGATTTTTCATTACTGTGGCAGCATTTTTTTGATTATGAACACACTCTCACACATCAGTGTTATACATGGAGGTTATTTAGCAGGCTGTGCTTTTGTTAGGTTCTTTTATCGAAGCTCTTTTGCTTGCCTTTGTACAGCTGAGCACAATGTGTTCACCCTCCTCTATCCAAGAACCGTTTCACATTACCGCAGCATTGAGACATCTTCACAGGTTACTCACAAAGAGCTCAATCCAAGGGCGTTTTCCCCTCCACAGCCTGTCCACATGTGTTTTTCCTTCTTTTTTTTGGGGGGGGGGGGTGTACTGTTTCTGATCGTCACAACCTCAGGGAATACTTAGCTAACCCATCTCCACACACTCGTCGCAGCCCCTGTAATAAGCACCCTGTGTTTATGGTCTGAACTTCTCCAAGCCTCAATATTCATTAACCCACTAGTGTCAGACGTCCACCCTCTACTCTTTCACTAAAGAATGACTACAGTAATACAGGCAACATAATTACCCTGGTCTCAACTTTTATGTAATAAATGCCATTACTGTGGTTAGTGATTACCTGATTATCCAAATCACATAGAATGCCACCAAACACATGTGAAGAACTACTTATAAGTTGAAAGAGAACACAATCCACTGGCCCCAAAATGTAACTTGACACTTAAAAATGACTTATAAGTATCATTGCATTAGAGGCATTTCTTAAAAGGAAAGATAAGCACACTTGGTTTGATATTTACTAATATAATGCAATGACGCTCATACATATTTAAGTGTGTCTGAAGTGTACAAATACTTTTTGAGGCCACTATATCGATTTACAAATGTTCTGTAGACAAAATCTTTGGACACTGTACTGAAAGGAGGAAAAAAAAAATCCACGAAAGAAACATCAAACAACCCTACACATGTCATAAAGCAGGCATTAGTCTCTGGAAATGTGCCTGGAGCTAACAACTTAAGAGGAGGAACATTAAGCTCTATTTACACTTTGTGTTTTCATTAGCCAGAATACAAATGCATGTGTGTACGTTCCTGAGAAGAGAGTCAAAAGCGTGTGCGAGTCTCCAAGACTCTGTAAATGATGGGCTCAAATTAGACTGCATAATCCAAGCTGAATGACAAGGCCATGCAAACATTTCCCCAATGTGTACTTGATAATGACCCTTTGCAAGGAAAAAAGAAGAATTAAAAAGGGGGGAAAAAAAAGGAATTTGGCCAACAGAACGTTACTCAAACTCATCTGCACCCTTTATATAATCAGCCAATATCAGGCGGCTCCAAACAGAGTCCTAAGTGGACCACAATACTGAAAGGACAAGCTGGCACAGACAAAATCTCAGGAAAATACAGCACCATAAAAGGTGGACTGAGGGAAACTATGACCAAACCCAGTGTCTGAGACAGACCAACCGTGCTACAGAGGGCTTACCAAAGCCATACAGAGAACTAATCCATCACTGAGAGTATGCAAGACTTTGGAAAACATCATGGCCCTCGGACATACACTACCAAGCACAACACTCTTAAATATGAAGTATTTGAAAGGTATTCTCCCTAAGGTCAGTTTGGTAACACAAACCTTTTTTGAAGGTTACTTTAGTCTTTTCTAACTTTCCATATAACAGATAAACCATTATATAAATACACAAAGAGATAAAGCATTCCCTTCAAAATATGCCAGTTAAGAATGCCAGAATATTCTGACTTTTCATAGAGGCAAGTAAACAAAGGAACATTTGCGGCAGACAGTGGGAGAAACACACATAAGTGTACACACACACACACTCTCTCTCTCTCTACAGGCATTGGACCAAAAGGAAGGTAGGCTAAGGAGAAGAAGAACAACATGACCGTAGAAGAACCTGCTGTGGGCAAAATAAATGTGCTTCCTATTTCTAAGAAACATTGTTCTGGTATTTCCATCATTGGTAAAAACAAAGTTGGGAGCTATTAATTCAGCTGCACAACAACCTGAGGTAACATGTCGAATGCTGCACAAATAAATTCATAATTTGCACATGCATACCCTCTCAAGCTGAAGGCCTTGAAACTCTCATCCAAGTTCTTTTTAGAGTAATACATCAGTTTTATCCGTAATATAATTCAGTCCAGAACACCAGCATTGAGGTTTCATAAAATATGCAAAAAACACTACATCTTGCTTTGCTCACAAGTTATCGCCCATGATTATAGAGCAAAAGGCTACATCCAATCAGCAATCTTTGCTGAGCACAAACAACTGTTTATAGAAATATTTTCGCAAGCATTTACGTCATAACTTGCCATAAACAAACGATTCAAAAACAAATAAATAACCAAAATAGAGAACAAAACACATCACTCACCACTCTTGGTTTGGCCTTCAGAGAGGCAGTGGAAAGTTCCTCGCTGGACTTCCTCTCTAGTTTTGGCTCAGCAGTGGTGGTAGGAACTGAAGGTGTGGAAGTGGTGCCTTCCAGAATAACCCCACCAGTAGCTGCAGGGGTCTCCGCCGGGGACTCTGGAGAGTTCAAGGCCAAGATGTATTGCTCAGTGACATCCTCTAATGATGGAGTTTCTTCCCCCGGGACTGTTTTGTTGGGTGCTGAAGACTCTCCGACATGGCTAGACCTCTGGAGGTCCTGGGAGATGTGGGCATGTGAAGGAATGATGGGCACAAATGTGGCAGGTTCACTGGCATGACGCACGTGTTTGGGTCTGACCTTTGATGCTGGAAGCTGGGGGAGGATGGATGCGGAGGACTGCTCTTCGCCTTGTTCATCTAAGTGATCCCCATCATCACAAGACAACTGATGGGTAAAGCGGTTTGTGCGTTTCTTGGGGCTTCTGCGACTGGTGCGAGGAGACAAAACCTGAGCTAGCTTAGGGTCAAAAGGAAATGTGGGCTCACCAGGGGCTTTTGTTTCTCCGTTATGACCAAGGTGGGAGGGCAAAACATGCTCAGACTGAGAACGAGACCTTCTGGTTGGACAATAAAGTTGTCGTTGTTCGCTATTGAGCGCCCAAAGCTCGTCTCTTTGCTCGGATAAGATGGGCTCACTGCTGGAAGGTGGTATGGATTGTTCTAATTCACTAATTGGCTCACTGGGATGCTTTTGAAATTCTAGGACAGTATCTGCCAGATCTCCACGTCTGCTAGGGTCGCTAAAGCTCTTTTTCTTCACAGCCTTGCCATTCGCCTTCTCATCAATAAGATTGTCCATTGCGCCAGGTTCACAAACAATGCTCTGAATCACAGTACTGTAATCTCTCAGGCTGTCGCTGCACACGGAAAGGTCACTGGCAGCACTGCCTGTATATTCAGAAAGGTCTGCTGCAGAAGACTCCACACCAACACCCACCTTGGAACTTAGAGAGAGTGAACCGAGCAGGTTGCTGTCCATGGAGAAGCTCTTTCCGCCATCCTCTGCATCTGACCGACGTCTATGAGGCATAGGATCACTCAAGGAACGGTACGCAGACTCACCATTAGACTCTCCATTACTGCCATTGCTGGAGTCTGAGCCGTTGTTTCCAGCTGAGGAGAATTTCCTTCGCCTGCGAATAGCACTAGGAGTAGACGGAGCCTCCAAGGCCCCCTGGTTTACATTTTTACTGCAGCTAATGTCTCCTCCTATGGCTACTCCCTCATACGCCGTCTTAACAGACGGAACTTGAGATGAAAGAGATTCCTCTGGTGTTATATCAGGCAACTGCTCTTCGCACAACCCTGACTGATTCCAAACGGTGAGAGTCTGACCCAGCAAGTCTTTACCGCAGGATAGCCCCCCATATGAGCCAATCTCTGGCTCTGTGACAATTCCTTCATCTGTCAGGCTAGATTCATGGCCAGAGAGTTCATCCAATGACTTATCACAGAACATGCTCTCCTCCAAATTTCCCTTCTGTAAACATTTTCCACTTTTTCCATCAGCCTCCCCTTCCTTACACCCAGTAAAATCAGAGTGTTCAAGTCTCGTCATCTCCTGCTTTGCCTTATCTTCTTTTTCAGTGTCTGTTTTAGCGTCACTGTTTTTTGTCTTGAAACGGTCTTCCTCATAAACATCATCGTCATCCTTACTTTCACTCATCTGACAAATGTCTCTTATCACCTGTCTGGCTTCCTGCACGTAGCGGTCTTGCAGAGGGGTCGGCATTGGCTCGTCGTAACCGTAGGTACTTCTACAGTCGTCGCTCTCAACCTCCCTGTCAGCAATCAACACCTGCTCGCCACTATCTTCAGAGTCTAGCCGTTGCTCGGAGGAACTCCTTAAACCTGGCCCGGTACCGTAATATTGCTGCCCTGCTGGCTTCTCAGAGTATGAGAAAGACTTTGCCCTCCTTAAAGTAGCAGTTAGATCCTTCAGGGAAGGGCGTCCATGGTGCGGCCGATTTGTCCTGGAGCCCATTCTGTACACAGATGTGCCTTGATCAGAGTTAAGATTGACCTCATCATCTTGTCCCTTTTTCTTCATTCTCAACTCGGAAAGATCGGTCTTAAGGTAGCTAAGAAGCGACAGAGTTTCTGAGGCAATGTCAGGGTTGGACATAGAGATCCTGTTCCTGTCTTTCTCATTATTTAAGGAGTGGCAGAATACCTTGTTTTCTGAACTGTGTGTTTTATATTCTGCTGGGCCTACGCTGGGCATAAGCTTAGGATGAACTCGAACTGGGTTGCGAGAAAAGTTATCTCCATGACCAAAACTAGGCGAGCGGTACATGGTAGCATTGCCATGGTATGTTTTACTCAGGACAGCTGATGAAGCCCTGCCATAGCTGTGGATGTTGGCTGGCTGATCCTCTTCTTTTAACGTCTCTGTGCTAGAATACCTGCTACTACTTCTTGACCCCAATGGACTGGATGTAAATGAGGGTATGGTGACTTTTGAAACACGCGACACCTGAGGAACAGGGCTAGTTCCGACTGACCCTTCGAAATTTCTATACAGGTGCCTAAAGCTGTCCTTAGTCACATGGGATCGTTGAGATGTGCTGTCTCGTGCCCATGGCATGCCCGTATAACAACCCCTAGAACGGAATCCCTCAATCCTGCGGCCCACCGTTTGAGAATCACACGGCTCCATCATTACAGGTTGGTTGTCACTGTCATCTGACTCTTCATTGCCTCTGCTGCAATTGCTTTTCTTCTTTTTCCTTAGCGAGCGACGTCTTACGTCCCTGTTGTGGTGAGCTAACGCTGCAGGGCTGTCCTCCTCACTGCCTGAAGACCTTCCTCTCAGCTTAGCCCTGATGCCATGCTTGTTTTGTGGGAAATTATCGCCTGTCCGTTCTCTGAACTTCTCGTCCTCTTCTCCAGAGCTCAGTCTTCCCCCAGCACCGGCTAGTTCCACGGAGGGCCCTGTCTGTGGTTGGGAGGAGTTATGTGAGGAATGCGAGCTATCCGGTGGCTGTGGCTGCTCTGCCCTCTGTCTCTGCTCCAGCAGCTGCCAACGGTGAGACCCGAGGGGCAAAGCGGTCGTTCTACTGCGTGGTGGGGGAGCAGGAGGAGAATCACAATTCAAAAACTCAAAAGAATGGCTTTCAGCAGCTAAAGTATGGAAGTTTGGGATTGAACAGTCCGCACAAAATGCACTGTTGTCATGATGAGAGCAGTTTGTGTCTTGCCAGGCTCCCCTTGGCTGGTGCGTGTCACTTTTGTCTGGAGTTGAGAAGCCCTCTTTAGCGTCGAAATGCTGGAGGTGTTGACAGGCAGTTTTCAAGTCATCAGCATCTGAAGTTGACCGATGTTGCTTTCTGCGTCCATCCCCAAATAGTTCTCTAATCTTAGAAACGCTTGGCCAGTTTGCATCAATATGAATAGATGTCTCTCCATAGGAAGGGTGATGGCGACGAGATTTGCATGTTGGGCTCCCTACAATAAAAACAGTATGTTAACTCACATATGTATTCATTATGCAGACACACAGATCCAAATCGACGTTCAAAGAACATCACAAGCAAATTGTCAGTACACTAAATACAGTACACTAAGCTAACTTTAAAGTACAAGCCAAATTAGCACATAAGCTTGAGCAGAAACGTTATAGAAAGTGTCTTTTCGTCTCTGACGATTTGTTGGGTGCCAAATGAGAACTAGTGATTTCAAAACAACGTATCTTACCTGTGTTTGGGCCACCCACAGTTTTCCGGAGCCTGTGTTTATCTCCTCTGTCCGAATCCGACCCTGACAGAGACTCTCGAGCCGAGCAATATCTGTTACCGTCCTTAAGTTGTTTCTCCGTCGCAGACTCAGAAAAGCAGCCACTCTCGCTCAAAGACGAATCTTCGACACTTTTTGTGTTTTTAACGCTTCCAGTGTTGACTAAGGAGCTCTGTGTCCCGCCTGTGCTCGAACTGAACTTCTCAGAGAGCCGACGAACCGATGGAGATATTCCATGTGAGGCTTTCTTGAGGTCTGCGGTCGAGAGGCTGGCCGCTGAGATTTTGGAAACTTTTCTGGATACAGTAACAGCGTGCGTCGCTTGTGATGGCTGCGCGCTGTGCTCTACGGCGTCTGGGGGAAGGGCACCGCACCTATCCAAATCCTCTCCAAATGATCTGCGCTTTGCGCTCCTGCTCTCCAACTTTTTGAAAGAGACGCTTCTGTGAGCAGGCGCCTTTCTTTCAGTCTCCCTTTCAGCCATTACGATGCCTGTCCTCCCACTTGTCTTTCTTGCTATTCTCTCAGTTCATTGATAAATAGTCCGCACTTTTCTTCTCCTTCGCTTTTCCGTGGTTGCCTTTACCCCCCTGAAAACAACTTACAATGCCCCCATTTAACCACAAAAGTTGCTTGGCAGTGTTTTCCGAAGAGGAGGACAAAAATTCAGGAACAACAGAGGAGATTGTTTACGAAAACAGAGTTATATCCCCAGAACTTTGCGCATGTTTGCTTCCCTTAGTGTCCATCCATGCATTTAGAAAGAGCTCAAAGTTTGAGCAGAAAACTCCCAAGTGTTTCAGCCCAACACACACTAGAGCAACGTTTGAATAATGTACATTTTCCAAAGTAAATCCCATTTCCTTGGCCGACCGTCTTTCTTCAAAAGCATCCTTTATTTCCAGCTTGAATAAGTGCGCTCAGCCTTATTTTGGCACAATTAAGGGTTTCCGTGACTTGTGGCTTTTTACATGCAGATAGTTGCTTGGATTGAGGGCGGGACTAAAACATGGGGTCGGGGTTAGAGAGAGAGACCCCTGGGGAATACGAGGGGGGATCCAGCTTTTCCTCTTTCTGATGTGAGAGAGCAGATAATGCTGACGGTATGAGTCAGTTTGTAAACACACAGTGGGAAAAGTTTGAACAAATGATCATCTTCATTTTCTTTGCTGAGCTTTGGGGAAGCTCAGACATAAATCTATTGCCTCTTTAACCAAAAGCTCTGCTTGTCTGCATGGTGTCCATAAACTGGCTTTACAGAAAAAACTTTTGCAGTCCTTTGTTTCGAAGGCTTCTTTTTTCCCCCCCTCTCTCTTTTCTCCTTTTTCGTCGGTCTTTAGTTGCATGTCTATAGAGCGCACTCTAGTGGCCATGCTCTTATTTACTCCCATCTAAAGTTGACGGTACGAACGTAATTTCATTAAATAATAAATAAAATATCAAACCAAGTGTCGTTATTATTTTAAAGCACACTTTTCAAGACATTTTTAGTTAGGTCCTATAAAATCTCTGGCATGATTTTCATTCAGATGTCTGGTTTGGTGTTTTCTTTCTTTTTTTATGTAAAGCAATGACATTTATACATGTTCAAATGTACGTTTTGAGTCCACTGTAGGTCTTTTTTGAACCTGAATATTAGCTACAGTAATATAAGAAACACTGCAGGAAATGAAGTTTATTGATTTGTCTTTATTGGACCAACAACAAACCAGGATAAGAACACAGCGGACACAATTCAACTATAGACAAGTCAACATTTCACATTTAAAAGCAAAACAAACAAAAAAACATTCACAAAGACCTCATTGAGGATATAGATTTGAATAGCTTCATTTAATATTATACTTGTTTATACAACTACAGAATCTACAGATTACTTGGTTATGTATAAACAAAAGCAAACATTCACTGACAAAAAATTTCTTTGCACAGTGACTGACAAGCATTCAAAGTATTCTTATTTGAAAAAGATCTTGTATGCACATACTACAACAGAGACACAGATGAAATGACTTTGCTAGTAAATTGTATAAGAGCCGCTTTCATCATTATAAGGGTACAATGATGAATTTTGCCTACAAGTTGCATGTCATATACTGTTTAATTATTTGAAACTCTCTTTTTGTAAATGCTCAAATAATGTTTAACCATTAGTGCTGAAGCAGGAGGCAAATGGTCAGTTTAATGTGCAAAAATCACGTCTGCTTTAACTACAAAACTTATTGGTCAAGTACGCCACCTACTGGCAGTTCACAGAGGCAACCACAGTAATGTTTGCTTGGTTGAAGTTGCTCACAAGTTAACATTATAAGTTAGCAGTATAGCACAGTACTACGACTATTTCTATACTGTATGAAGATTATTTGTAGGTATGGAATACCTAAATGATCTACTATATTTGCCAAAATAAAGCCATTATTTAATTAGAAAGGCACAACACTGGATTTCAAAATGCAAAATAGCATTTTTTAAAATAGAAAGATTTATTTAATGATAATGAATGCCACTTGCTGAATTAGTTTAAAGGTTGCATAACAACAATGTATCTGTTTGACGTGATTATTACTGCATAATGCATACAGTTTCACAATTTAAATTAAAAACAAGGTGTAGCATACAGAATTTTCAGTGCAGTATATAGTAGTCAGTTTCACTCCGAACTTAGAGTGCTTCTCGTTCATGCAGACTGAAGAAAAAGGCTCTTCTCCAATCAGAAAAATTCATTCATATTTAAAAACTCACAAAGATAATACTGGCCAAATGACTAAAACACATTCACACTCACAACAATGCAACAGAATTTGTTTTTCCATACTGTCAACCCAGCCTTCCATCCATTTCTATTTGTAGTTTTTGGTCATGATGAAACTTCAGATAAACGCTTATAACCCACATGATATCTACAGCTGCGATTAAACTGCTTCAAGAAAACACAATGACAGCACAGGCAGTACAAATATGTCTTTGTACGTGAGCTCTGTGTTGTTAACACAAGATCCTTCTCTTGTAGGACAAGATGTTGCATCATAAGCATGTTGAGCTGTACAAAGTGTTATTAAACCATCAAACATCTGATAATGACCTTCAGATCATGTGCAGCAGATGCCATATGTTAAACAGATGGTGTTATTCTTTCCGTTCCAAATGCTTTCATTCATCTCTCTCTCATCCATAATTCCACACATCACTGTCTGTCTCAATGCACCTATTTATCCTAAATATCACGCATATACAGTACCGATCAAACATTTGGGGTTGCTAAGCTGTTTTTTTTTTTTTAAGAAGTCTCTTCCGCTCACCAAGGCTGCATTTATTTGCTCAAAATAGCAAAAACAGTAATATTGTGGATAAAATATTACAATTTCAAATAATTTTCTATTTGAATATATTTTAAAATGTAATATATTCCTGTGATACAAAGCTGAATTTTAAAACATTTCTCAAGAAACATGTCTGATTATTATCAATGTTGAAAATGCTGTGTTGCTTCTATATATTTGTGGAAACTGATACATTTTTTTTTTCAGGATTCTTTGACGAATCGATTGTTCAAAACAACAGCATGTATTTGAAATTCGTATTTGTATTTGATGTCTTTACTGTCACTTTTGATTAATTTAAAGCATCCATGCTAAACAAGTATTGATTTCTTTAAAAATATATTACTGACCCCACACTAATATATATATATATATATATATATATATATATATATATATATATATATAGATCTTAATCTAGTGGTATAGTTTTTTTTTTTAATCAATAAAATAATTTTAATGAATGTGATTTCTTTTCTTAGTGTGTTTAAACAAACATGTTTTTATCTGCAAAGCCTATGCAACTTAATTATCAAAAGTTAACAATTCTTTTTTTTTTAATTTGCACCCAAAATCCACTTGGATCAACAATATGAAACTGGCAAGACATTTCTGTTTTCTCAGCTCTGTAATTCTTATATCAACATTTACATCCTATTGCCCTCATAAAATGTTCATAAGTGCACCACCTTTTTCCCGGTCAGGAGAACACTCAGCCAAACTAGTGCACTCGTTCAGCTGCCATTCACAGGGTTCGAACCCTCAGATGCGAGACACACAGCTCTACTGTGGGCTGTTCTCTCAAAGCAAATGTACATGTCCATAGGGTGATGTATGATAGTTCCAATCATCATAATTGAATTTTTGTAACACTGAATCAGTCTATTAGAATGACTTCCTTCAACCTTCACAGTATAGGTATACTTAATGCATTGGACATTTTGTATTTAAATATTGACTTTTTTTGGTTTCAACATCCACACAGCCTACTAAGTGTATCTTAACGCAAGACACCACAGGTTAACAGGGTTAAATGTTTAACTAACAGATATCACCATACTTTTCTAGTTAACTAATCACAGTTACATCAAGACATGCTGCATTACATGTTATGATATGCATATGAAGCATTATCTAATTAAAAATGCGCTAATTTGAAATATATTCCCAGAGCAGAAATCTGAACACTGGATAAGGTCAGGTTTAAAATTCTTAATTTCTTAAATTCTTAATTCTTTCCAATTTAAAGGTTTTTAGGGAGGGGATTTTTGAAATTTCTTTTTATCCCTCCACCAAAAACAAAATACTTTCGACAGCCAGGAAAAAAATATTTTCATCATGTTTTCAGAAAATAAAATAAAATATCATATAATATCATATCATATCTTCACTTCATTGTCGTCACATTTAGACAACATTTTGTTTTATTGGTATTTTTAAAATGTCTATTTAGTTTTAGATATTTTGATACTTCACACTAATTAAAAATGAGAAATGTTGCCTTGACAACCTGCTGAAATTAAAATTCACATTTTTAATTAGATTTAATTTTATTTACTTCATTTCAGTTAGCATTTGTTTTATTTCAAGTATTAAAAATGTTCTTGTTTTTTTTAGCGGTTTCAGTTGTGGCTAACTATAATAACCCTTGAACGAACCCTTCTAAAAACCTTTGATGTGATGTAAGTGCTGCTGAAGTGGAGATTTTTGGATTAGTGTATGAAAAATACAAAAATCATTTTGAGAAATGAGCTTTTAGAGATATGTACTGTAATTGGAATCTATAGACTCAGATCTCCAATAGATGAAAAACAATGGCTATGACTGTAGTGTCTTGCTTTAAGACAGCAATTTTCGATTCAGTCAGATTTTGTCAACCTTGTCTTTGAGCGAGGTGATCTTGAGCAGCAGACTCCTGGTGCTGCGTCTGTACTGTGGCTGGGTGAAGTAGAACAGAATGGGGTCCAGAACGCTGTTCATGCTGGCGAAGGGTCTGGTGCTTTTGTAGACCACAGACAGCAGGTTCCTCAGTTCGCAGGGGGCCGTGGGAAAGGTCCTCACCAGCAGGTAGAGCGTCTTTGTCACGTGGAACGGCAAGAAGCTGATGGCGAACACCAGCATCACAATGATGATCATCCTCACGGCTTTGTTCTTCCTCTCTATGGCCACAGCTTCTCGGGCTTCGCCGACCTGCCAGAGAAGCCGTGCCATTTTGCAGTACAGCACCACAATCACTAGAAAGGGCACGACAAAGCCCAGACAAGTCAAAGTGATGCCGTACGGGAAGTACGCTGTGGAGCGCTCTGGAACGCTGAGGTCGTAGCACACCGTGCGGTTGCGTTGGATGCCGGTGGCGGCGAACTCGAACGTTGGAGCACAGAGAACGGCGACGGCCACCCAAACGCCAGCGCAGACCAACCACGCCAGCCTGCGTCCGCCTTGTCTGGGCCACACCGTCAGCGGATGGCAGATGCCCATGTAGCGCTGGAAGCTGATGCAGGTGAGGAAGAAGATGCTTCCGTGCAGGTTGCTGTAGAACTGGAAGCGAACCAAGCGGCAGGTGAAGTCGCCGAAGGGCCAGTAGTCTTTGCTGGCGTAGTTGTATATGAGAAGCGGAAGGGAACAGACGTACAGGAAGTCTGCCACCGCTAGATTTAGCATGTAGATTTTGGTCCGTGTCAGAGTGCGCCGGGAGCCCCAGATCCGCAGGATGATGATTAAGTTGAGCGGCAGTCCGAAGATGAAGACCAGGCTGTAGACGGATGGGAGGAGGAAGCGCTTGAAGTCCTCCTTGTAGGTGCAGGAAGGCAGAATGGAGGTGGAATGGTTAAGAGACGCCATCTTAACAGATAATGCCTCACATTCTGAAAAACAGAAACGTTTATGCATCAGTGTAGTCGTACAAGAACAGATGCATAGATAAACTTGTACTCTGATTATTTCACTTGTTAGCATTATTTATGGTGCATGTCCATGCACCAGGATTATTATAGTTAATTAAAAACTAAAAACATTTTTTTTAAAATCATTACTTGAAATAAAATGAATGTTAATTAAAAGAAAATAAAACAAACTTTCAGTTTCTTATTTTCATTTTGTTTAACTATTAAAAAAAAAAAAAAAAAGACTAAAACTTTAACTAAAATGAAAACAGAACATTATTTAAAAAAATTCAAAATATTAATAAAAACTATATTAGTACCTAAATGATAGTAAAATATCATTGCCATGTAAAATTATATACATGTATAAAACCACAAAACCAATCTTAAGTGTCAATTTTTCGAAATTGAGATTTATACATCATCTGAAAGCAGAATAAATAAGCTTTCCATTGATGTATGGTTTGTTAGGATCGGACAATATTTGTCTGAGATACAACTATTTGAAAATCTGGAATCTGAGGGTGCAAAAAAATCTAAATATTGAGAAAATTGCCTTTAAAGTTGTCAAAACAAAGTTATTAACAATGCATATTACTAATCAAAAATTAAGTTGTGATACATTTACGGTAAGAAATTTACAAGATATCTTCATGGAACATGATCTTTACTTAATATCCTAATGATCTTTGGCATAAAAGAAAAATCTATCAAAATGCTCAATATCAAAAATCACATCAAAATATTAAAACTTACAATGACAACTAAAAAAAATATTACAATAAAAGCTAATTCATAATATTAATAAATGCTACAACAGTATATAAATAAAATGAAAATAACACTTCTGTAATATTGTTGCAGTGTTTCTCTTTGCTAGGCTGATTGCTGAACTATTTTCTTTCAAAAAAATAACATGCATGAAAAATGCTAGTAAAATTATTAAATAATTAATCATTTATACTTCAGTCAATATTTCATCTTCACATATTTAACTCTTTTGTTGATTTTGACTGCTTCAATTGTCCTCATTTGTAAGTCACTTTGGATAAAAACGTCTGTGAAATGACAATGTAAATGTAAATATTAACTTCTTTGGTGAGAATGCGTGACAAGCGAGATAATGCACAGTCAGCCAGTCATATGATCACAAAATAACATTTAACTGTACATTAGCCAGTATATATTATATTACATCTAAATCAATAAATTTATACTGCACTGTAAAAAAAAAAAAAAAAAAAAAAAAAAAAATCAAATTAACAAAATGTTGGAAGGGCAAAAATATTTAAGTTGAACTAATTTTATTGCTTGTGCTTAGTTGAGAAGACATATTATATTCAGTCTGCCCAAATATATTAAAAAAAAAAACATTAAACGAATGGTTATTTTCAAATCCAGTCAACATTCAGAACGCCAATGTTTGACTAAACTAATAAAAACAAATCCAGCCAACACTGAGATTATTCTGCACGTGTACGCGCCTGAGTGACTTAATGTTATTTTAAATGTTATTTTTTAGACTAAATTTAACAAGAAAATCAAGCAACATATTAAATTTTTTTTTGAGTGGACATTTAGAACGGGGCAGATTACACGGCGTTTCCGGTCTCGTGAAGGCGCTTCGGAAGAGAAGTTCGGCGTTCCAAACGAGAATGAACAACTGAATCGTTTCACAAGCCCGTTCAAAGCTTCTCAGTCAGTTCATGTCATAATACATGTTCTATTACAAATCCAGTCAGCATCAATGCTACCTTCCAAAAAAAAAAAAAAAGGTTGCAAATTTGTTAACAAATTAACCAAATGTTTTGGTTAACAAATTTAATAAACTGATATTGATACATTGTAAATGATTTAAAATGCATCATTTAATTTTTTGAACTTAAAATGTACTTTTCTTTCTCCATCAGGGTGTGGCCAAAGGTTTCCTTGGTGCTTTGTCATTGTTGCAAGATTTTTATTTTCCGCTCCACTGCAACTACATACCGTGTGTGTGCTTTCAAGACTAGGAGTTTATTGTTTTCATTCCAGGTAATATGTGTAAATGTTTAGAGTTTTTACTACAATTATAATGTGCTTTATTGTTCTCAGTGGCATCTACGCTAATATTAGTCCGTTTCATTCTTATTCCGACGTGAATGTAGCCACCCAGTCCATATCAAGATCAGATGGTGGATCAGCACCTAGAGATGACCTCGACAGCCCTGAATGTCAGCTAGATGAGCTCCAGAGACAGATCCCCTCCGAAAACCTTGTTGGCCATCGGGACAAGACCACGAGAACCAGACAAGTCCTCTGCTCAATCTGACCTGTGCTGCAGCCTAGAATTAAGCCACGCCATGCTGGTTTCATCTGGCCAGAGGAGAACTGCCCCCAGACTGAGCCTAGTTTCTCCCAAGGTTTTCTACTCAGTCTCTGTCACCGATGGAGTCTTGGGTCCTTGCCGCTGTCGCCTTTGGCTTGCTTGTTTGGGGACGCTTGGCTGATTGCACAGACATTATTGGAAGAGAACTAAAGTGGATGATGTCAACATTGCATCACCAATGAACTGAGTTTAACTAGAAAAATTAGTTGTTAATGTCCTCTTGCATTATTTACAAACTATTTTCCTGCTTGACTCTAAAGCTGCTTTGACACAATCAGTACTGTATAAAGAGCTATGTAAATAAAGGTGACTTTATATACTGTAACTTGGTTCATTTTTTTTGACTTCTCCCTTATTTTAAATATGTAATTGTAATTGTAATTAAATTTTTAACAGTGTGTGATCCCTCCCCATCGTTACCTATCCTTTCAAAAAAAAGGGCCAAAACATATCTTATTTAGCATAATTCAGAAGAAAATATTGCCAAATGGATGCTTTTTCACAGCTCTGGAGACAACCTGAGTTCTCATCGAATATCATCTTTGTCTCAGTATGTTTCTCCTAAAATTTCAGTTGTAAGTAATTAAAATAGACACAAATGAAGCTCATATTGAAAATCTCTGACAGGCATTATTCAGATTCTTCATAGAAATCATAGGAGAACTTATTGGAGTCTTTCTCCGGAGAAAATCAGGTGACTTAAACAAATCTCTCTGACATTAAGCACTGACATTAAAAAGATCTCAATAGTGATTTTTCTTTCCAACAGAACTAAACAAATAGATCCCTAAATGTTGCAAACCGCACATCCATTCAGTGTGTGCATGCAAAACACATTTATACAGTCCAAACAGAAGTAAAAACCAAATTAGAGAGAAAATATAGCTCGTTCAAACCCAATTAGAGTAAAAACATTCAATAATGCTGCAGGATTCATGCAGACAGTGAGCAGACTAACTGTGTTAGCCAGACTCTCAGGAGCCACTGGGCAACTTTATTAATCACACCGCCGAGTGAAAGCACTCACTGCTATATTTTACTCTATATTCTCTGGTGTTGGATAACACTGAATGTTAAGACACAAGTCAGATGGTTAATATATAAACATGACTGGATTTACAGATATTTTCTCATGTGATTTGCCTAGATGTAATTTCACATGAGAATATTAGAATTATATTTATATTTGGTGTCACTAATAAAATGCAAGGCAGGAAAGCGTCACTCGACCAGCAGTGGAGTGTATTTATTGTGTAACGATGTGAGAACATATGACGGAACGTGGAGGACATCATATAGACTCAGGGTTTAAAATTATGAATCCTTAGTAAACAAATGCGTGTGAAGTGGAAAGAGGCATTTGATTGCTGATTTGATGCTCTGGACTTGAGGTTATAATACTCAAAAAGCCTTAAAATGTAAAATAACGTCTACTTAAACTTAACAGAAATGGCTTAAATGAGCCATTATTTACACCCACTGACTAGATCAATTTCTGTGCCACTAGTTGCAGCAAATGGAATTGCAATCCTGATAGCATTTTATTCCTGATAATCTATTTTTCAGAGGCAAAAACCTTTGTTTACTTTAAATAAAAAGATACTGTACACTAAATAAAGCTAAATGTAGCATTCTCGAACCATTCATAAAGCAATTTCTTAGTCACATTGTTACGATATAAGTTCACAATGAGTTACATTAAAATTGCAAAAGATTTCATTGCACTTTTGATAGATAGTAAAGTGGCACAAATCATGTGACACACGCTTGCTAAAGACACAGGAAAAGAAAGAGTTTGCATTCCTCTTTTACTCCTTTCAGTTCCCAGTTTGAATGAGTTGATTCATATTTAAATGAAGTGCCCCATTCTTACTATCAAAGAAGGCAAAACATTCACGAGAACGGTGATAAAGGATGGCCACAAAGACTCCTCAAAGTCTCCATTCATGCGTTTATATATATATATATAGGAACAGCGTAAAATTACAATATTAATCTGAATCCTTGGTAGATTAATTCTATAGTTGTTCAGTTCACGCAGAGCATGTCCTTATATTTCATCATTTTTTAATTGTAGGTCTATGTACACAGAACAGAAGCCTTTACAAAACCCTGCTGTCTGATCGATTCCCAATTCGTGCCCATTCTAAAAAAGAGGCTTTAGTAAAAGCCTAATTTCCGGATATGCCACCAACACACATTACTGCAGGTAATGCGATCAGTAAATGTATGTTTATTGCATAATACCTCATCTTTATGAGCTTATCTACACTATGATTAGTGAAAGCTTTGCTGCAGTAGATGATCTAAAGACTTTTTCCCCTAAAGTTCTTGTCTTTCATCATAGCGTCTGACATCATCATCAAGTAGTGTTGTGCAACAACAGACATGAGACATTCTGTTTCACAAGAACATCTCTTTGTCTGAGCCTGTGTGTGTGTGTGTGTGTGTGTGTGTGTGTGTGTGTGTGTGTGTGTGTGTGTCTGCCCACTACTAACAACTGTGAGTATTTAGCAGATGCTGTTAATCCAGCGGTTTTTGCAGTTGCCTGATTGCACACACAGTCTGTCTTCAGTTACTGTTGCTGAAGTGCCTGATTCTGCTGATTCCTTATCATTAGTCTAGCCCAGCCCAGCCCAGCTCATCAGCATTTATCCCAGAGACGGCTGGAGTGAAAGCAGAAGGCTGGACTTGTCTAGACAGGCTCAGGAACACACATCTGACCAGCCTTAGGTGGGACTGAGCTAAAACAATGAGTTCTGGAAGAGAGGAATGTCAGTTTGGTTTTCTGACATGTTTATGTTCAATTTAGTTTTATGTTTTTATTTATATATTTATGTTTCATATTCAAATTAATACTTGTATATGTAATTTCTATTTCTATTATAGTATATTATATTTTTATTATATCTTGATTAATTGAATTTGATGGAATTTGACTTCTCCAAGTATTACCACAAAGACAAGCCGACCTCCTTATTTGGAAAACGTGGTTGTAGGTGGTTGCTAGAGTGTCGCTATGCAGTTGCTGGGATATTCTGGGTGTTGCCAGAGTGTTTTATGTGGTTGCTAGGGTGTGGCTATGCTGTTGGAAATGTTGCCTTAGTGTTGATATGCCATTTCTAGGGCATTGTAAGTGGTTGCTAGGGTGTTGCTGTGCAGTTGCAAGAGTGGTCTAGGTGGTTGCTTGGTTGTGGCTATGCTGTTGCCATGATGTTGAAAGTGTTGCCATAGTGTTGACATGCCATTTCTAGAATGGTGAGATTGGTTGCCAGGGCATCACTATGCAGTTTCTGAAGTGTTATGGGTTGTTGCCAGGGCGTTGCTATGGAGCTGCCAGATTGTTCTAAGTCGTTGCTAAGGTGTCGCTATGCAGTTGCCAGGATGTTGTGGATGTTGTCAGAGTGTTGTTATGCAGTTTCTAGAATGGTGTGAGTGGTTGCCAAGGTGTTGCTATGTGGTTGCCAGAGTGTTGTGGGCAGTGTCAGAAAGTTGCTTTGCAATTGCTATGGTGTTGTCGGTGATGGCTAGGATGCTGGGATGCAGTTGCTAGGTAGTTGCTTAGCCTATCACAGAGTCTGTACAATTTTGTTGTCCACCAGGCAAAAACTGTAGATTTAAAAATTGTAGATTATCACAAATCTCCAACCCAACATTGATGGTTGCATTTTCATTAGATACTGGTAAGTTAAAAATAAAAGTCTATATAAATGTTGTCTAGAAAAGCATCATGCTTCTACTCTGCCCCAGGGTTATTTGAGTTCTTGCATGAAGTCAGAGTCACGGTCAAAAATAGTCTGCAGCTGGAGTTTGTCATATTTATGGTAGAATGTAACCTGCATCGTGACTGCACTAATGTAACAATGTTGACTGGGACGGTGGAACTTCATGGAGTGGAACAGAGAGGGAGTGGTGGTTATGGTTGTTGATTTAAGCAAACAGAGATATCTGTCAGCTGTCTGCTGGCTAGAACTCAAGAAACCCCAATCAGGACTTGTTTGAGTCAAGAGTGTTCTATATGGAGGTTAGTTTTTGTGTGACTAAATATATTTCTTGTGCCACTTATGCAATTATCTGCAGGGGAGGTGACAGAACGTTTGAGAGAGCAGCAACCTGAAACCGCAAGAGTCTTAATTTAGCAGTTATTCCACATGACGAGCTCTTACGCAAATTTCAGACAGATTGGAGTGATAGAATTATAGAAAGAGAGCATTATGGGTTCACGTTCATGGCATTTGCCCTTTTCCAAACACCCTCTTCCACACCTTTTTCTGGGAAATTTGGCATTCTTTATATGCTTAGCAAACAAAACACTGTTGCAATTGAAAAATGAAAAAAAAAAAAAAATCCTGTCAGGTCTTGAAGCAATATTTGACATGCTCATTTTAATTGATTACGAATACTTGCATTGTGACAACACCCAAGGCAAATGAACCCTGGTTATAAAGCATAAACGAGTGACATAGTGTCAGTTTGTGGGCATGAAAATGGAAGCAGATACTAGTAAGAGGGTCATTTACCTTGCAAGCATTTATCATACTAGTCAGGTGCAAAAATAGCACAGTACAGCATGGGTTTGCTTCCAAGCAACATCAAGTGGTGACATTTCTCTTCAGCACAATTATTACAACAAACCCATAGCAATAGGAAATTTGACATTTTGGCAAGGAAAGTCATGTTTCTGAGTGGGACATTGTTCTCTTTTATCTTTTCCTAATGTTTGGCTTGTGTTTTCTCTCAGTTGAGGGTACAAACCACCCCTTGGTGCCACTGGCTGTCATCGCGATGAATTTAAGAAGGTCAAAGAATTAAAAAAAGAAGGCTATTGTAGATTCTGGCCTGGATTAACAACCTCTTGGAATGTTTTCTTTTCTACACACATTTCTTCCCACACTATCATGTAATTTCCCCTAATAACACATCTACATGCACATAAAAGGAACACAGAGCACAGAAGCTATTAGAGCATCACTAACCTACTGGAATCTGCACTGAAAACAATGACTTACATTGGAATCCAGCAATTCTGTGGAATCATACTTCCGCACAGCTGTTTATACAGGTGTTAATATCAATCAGGACAGAATGATACTTTTCAGACACAGCGACGTGATTTACAACACTAACACTGTACTAACATCACAGTACGAAATAAATGAATGTGACAGATAGCGTGGATCTGAAACTGTATATCAATCAATAAATCAAATATTTACTAAATCAATAAATAAATGAATGATTTCACAGCACACAGTTGAAATGTGAACATAAAAGGTTTTGTCTTATAAAATCTATATTTTACAAAATGATCAAGACCATGTTTTTGAATTCGTTTTTGATATTCATTTTTGTAACAGGTGTTAGTCATTATAATTAGCAATGATTTGTTATTGTAATTAATATCAGTTTCTTTAATGTTTCACTGTTATATATTTATTTGTAGCACTAGAGCAGTTTTGTAGGCTATTATTAATTTTGTAAAACCATGACAGGCAGCAAAACATAATATATTTCTATAAGAAACAAAACCTGAATTAGTATTATTTATTAGTATCTACATGCATAAGTAGCTAAACATCACTATGCGTGCCCATAATAAACAAACTGATGCAAATAATCATTTCATGCCATTTGATTTTAATATCGTAAACAAAGTGTTTTAATTGTTTCCTAAACTTACCTTTGCATCCACTCTTTCGCTATTTCCCCTGTTGAACACCAGCAAACAACTCTGTCTGCGACGTAAAAGTGAATCTCCTCAGAGAGACGAAGAAAACAGAAGTGGCGAATTACTCTGCATTGCTCTCTTCTTCTTTCTGCACTTGCGAGTCATCGACACCCTGTTTGCAGTAACCCGCCCACGTCTCATGAATATTAATCACGTAACGTTACGTCTGATTGGCTGAAAGACTTTCGTAAGTGCTTTTTTTTTTTTTTTTCTCTCAGTGTTTTTGCTTTGGAAATTGTATGTGAAGATTTCTGTAGATACATGTATTCATTCTATAAATAGTTCACTCTAGAAATTCATTCTATAAATAGTCTATAGTTTAGCACATTAAGACACATTGAGTACTTATTATCTCACAGAAAGTTGGTGGACAAACATAGTTCAGTGTCATAATATTTCAAATTGCCTATAACGGCTCATACACCACTGTGTTTGAATGGCATATGCTGAGCATAATCTTCCGTTGATATCAACAAACAACTGTCAATCAACACGTTTTTCTTTTGTACATGATTTTGGCCTGCAGGCAGTTGTCTGCTGGTTACACCAAAAAAGGTTTAACCAAAGTTTCCCAGCTGTTCAGCAGCTGACTAACATTAAAAGGCATGCTGCAAACTGATTTTATGTGATCCATGCAAACTCCTCATGTTTTTGCTCATTTGTAATGGTGAAGAACAAGTTAAAGCAGGCACGTGCGCAGGCATATCAAAAGTAGGTTAAATAGTCCACCCTGATATTTACATCATTTTTTAATCGAAACAAACTGAGAAATTCTTTTCACACACATTATGTTGCTCCAAAAGTATGAAAATAAAAACTTGGCAACTTCAGACAGTCCTCTTAAAACTTGGCATAAGTAAGAGGTTCTGTTGTTTATGAAAATGCTGTGCTTTCATTTCCAGTGAATAAGAGCAAATATTCAACAGAAGCTGGGTCATTTAGCGTCAAATTTATTTTTGCCTAATGGATCCATTAATGCTGTTAAACTGGAAGAGGTTTTGTAAACATGCAGATTCAAGCGAACAAGTTCAATAAAATGCAATGATACTAATCTTGAAATATAATAGCTGATAATATGTTATACTCTTAAAATAAAGGTGTTTTCGCAGCAATGCCATAGAAAAAAACAAAAACATTTTTGGTTCTCCAAAGGACCTTTCAGTGTACAGTTCAATGAAAAATAAAACATTTTCTTAGTCTAAAGAACAATTTAACCATTCTAAAGGACCCTTTTCGATTATACACTCTTAAAATACTTGGTGTTTTTAAAATGGAATCTTGGAATCGATGGAATCTTTCTATTCCACAAACAATACTTTGTAGTGGAAAAAGGTTCTTTAGATTAAAAGAATGTTCTTTAAACACAAAAAAAGGTTCTTTTAGGATCCGAGCACGGAAAGTTCTTTGTGGAATTCAAAAATGGTTCTTTTATGGCATCTCTGCCAAAACCAATTTATTTATTTTTTTTTAACCTTTTTAAGTGTAACGAATCTTTTGTTTCCATGGAAGTTAAAGGTTCTTCATGGAACCATAGATTCCAATTGAAAACCTATATTTTTAAGAACATTTGAGGAATCTAGGTAAAAAAAAACAACATAACTATTGGTGATAAGACCATTATTTCCTCTAGTTTGTACAAGTGAATGCAAATCTGGGCTCATTTTCATTGCTTTTTTTTTTTTTTTTTTAATTTTTTTCTCCATGTTTGTCATAGTAGTGAGTAAGGAAAATAAAAGAATGGGATTGGGAAATGCATCACATCGCCTACACTGAACGTGTCGGAGCATGTGCATTAACGGCTCATGTTCCAGCCATGTTGAGTGGGATGCAGAATTTCAGGTTCTTCATAACATCAGACCTAATTAAGCCCCTGTTAAGATCTAACTAACATTTCCGTCCGGGGAAGGGCTGGATTATGGGCCCCGGGGCTCTTGAAATGCCTCCAAAACCTCAATCTGTGTGGTTTGAGAGCTCCAAAGGAAGCATATGGCAAATAGTTGAAACCATCTCTATCTGATGTCCGGTGTTGGGTATGTGATCATGATCCCCAGCTGACGACAGAGAATGCCTGTATGATTCTGGACACATGTACTAATGCTAATTAATTAGGTTAATTGGATTGCCGGGAGCATGCAGCTGGGATGACTGGGGTGATTAGGGCAGGAAATGGACATGCGCAACACAAATGACCATTACCTCCTTTCTAAATTTAAAATTTCACTGGAAAACAACAAGGGGAGGGGGGTGAATAAACAGAGCTCTTGTAAGAGGGCAATTATAACATGCTATATTTGTTTGAACAAGTCATATTAGTGATTCACTATATTCTTAATAAAGTTACCTTTCTGCCTGATAAAAACTTCTTCACTAGAAATTTGCAGGACAAAAAGGCATGATAGATGATTTCCTTTGTCTAAAATTCCATCTCTAACCTGCTGGTTAAAAGTTAACAAGAATGACAGGTGTTAACCCTGTCGCTAGATACTGAACAAATACATTTAATCATGACTGTGAAGTTGATCAACTGTGACACTGTGGTTACATAAAAATGTGACTTTTTTTTTTCTTTTTAAATATGCACTTAAGCATTAAAGTGGTTTGCAGACAGATTGACATATTCAATTAAATTCATGTTTATTTGTATAGCGCTTTTTACTGGACACTTTTTACAACTTTACAGGAAATTAAGTTTCTACAATATATTTACTTATGTATATTTAATATAATTACTTAAATATGTTTAACCTCTGAGGGGTTGGCATCATCTCTTCTCAGGTGTTTGGTCATCTCAGATCATTTAAGGGTTGGATCCAGACTGAAAGCAGAAACAGAGAAACAAATAGAGACATAATTGGCATTGCTGCTGTTCCATCCAAGCAAAATTGATTTGTTCATCCCAAGCTAAAGAATAATAATGTGCGTTTGATCAGATATAACTGCAGTACAAGATTATAAGATGCATTATGTGAATGCTTGGCTAAAGAGATGTGTCTTTAATCTAGATTTAAACAGAGAGAGTGTGTCTGAACCCCGAACGTTATCAGGAAGTCTATTCCAGAGTTTGGGAGCCAAATGTGAAAAAGCTCTACCTCCTTTAGTGGACTTTACTATCCTAGGTACTACCAAAAGTCCAGGGAGCAGGTTGGATTGTAGCATAGTAGAAGTTACACTGTAAAAAGTGATAAGTTGACTTAAAAAAAAAATTGAGGAAACCCGTAGCCTTAAAATTATTAAGTAAATAATAATTAAAAAAAAAAAAAAAAAAGGTAAGTGAACTTGACAATTCACTTAACTTATGTTTTAAAAATGATTATTTACATGATAATTTTAAGGCAACGGGTTTCCTCAATTTTTGTTAAATTAAGTCAACTTATCACTTTTTACAGTGTAGGTATGCAGGAGCTAAACCATTTAGGGCCTTATAGGCAAGTAATAATATTTTGTAACTGATACGGAACTTAATAGGTAGCCAGTGCGGAGACTGTAAAATTGGGGTAATGTGATCATATTTTCTTGACCTCGTAAGGACTCTATCTGCTGCATTTTGGACTACCTGTAACTTGTTTTCTGAAGATGCAGGACAACCAGCTAGCAGTGCATTACAATAGTCCAGTCTAGAGGTCATTAATGCATGAACTAGCTTTTCTGCATCGGAAACAGGTAACATGTTTCGTAGCTTGGCAATGTTTCTAAGATGGAAGAATGCTGTTTTTGTAACATTGGAAATATGATTTTCAAAAGACAAATTGCTGTCTAATATAACACCCAGATTTTTGACTGTAGAGGAAGTAACAGTACATCCCTTTAGTTGCAAATTGTAATCCAAGAGATTCTGTGTACTGTTTTTTGGTCCAATAAGTAATATCTCTTAATAATAGAATAGAAGTAATAGAAAATTACTGGTCATGCAATCTTTTACATTTTTAATAAAACTCTGTTAACTTAGATAATTTAGAAGTTTCATCTGGTCTTGTTGAGATATATAGTTGAGTATCATCAGCATAACAATGTAAACTAACCCCGTATCTTCTAATAATATTAGCAAGGGGCAACATGTATATCGAAAATAGCAGAGAACCTAGGACAGATCCTTGCGGTACTCCATACTTTACTGGTGACAATCGAGATGAGTCCCCGTTTAAATAAACAAAGTGGTAGCGATCTGACAGGTAGGATCTAAACCATCTTAAAGCCTGCCCTTGAATACCCGTATAGTTTTGTAATCGATCTATTAGTATGTCATGATCTAGAGCAGGAATGGGCAACTTTGGTCCTGGAGGGCCACTGTCCTGCAGAATTTAGCTCCAACCCTAATCAAACACACCTGCCTGTAGCTTTCTAGTGATCTTGAAGACCTTGATTAGCTGGTTCAGGTGAGTTTGATTAGGGCTGGAGCTCAACTCTGCGGGACAGTGGCCCTCCAGGACCGAAGTTGCCCATCCCTTATCCATAGTGTCGAACGCAGCACTAAGATCAATTAAAACTAGCAATGAGATGCAGCCTTAGTCTGACGCAAGAAGCAAGTCATTTGTAATTTTAACAAGTGCAATTTCTGTGCTGTGATGGGGCCTGAAACCTGACTGAAATTCTTCACAGAGATAATTTTTTTGCAAGAAGGAGCACAATTGAGCAGACACAAACTTTTCTAAAATTTTAGACATAAACGGAAGATTTGAAATGGGTCTGTAATTTGCCAGTTCACTAGGATCTAGTTGTGGTTTCTTATTTCATACATCTATAGACCCCACTGTTGCTTTTTAACACATAATGTTCTTGACACACTGTAAAAAATGACCGTGATTTTAACGGTAAAAAACTGTGAAAAAGCTACGTTAAAAACTTAAATGGTTAACGGTAAGTTTCCCCAATATATACGGTGAAAAACTGTAATAGACATTTCGGTTTCACTTTATTTTGATGGTCCCTTTAACACATTCTATTGACTATAAGTAATGTTTCACCTACATTTCTACTGACTCTCATTAGAGTGTTAGTAGTGTATTAGTTGACTGGTAGGATTAGGGTTTGATTAAGTTGGCACGTTCTTGCAAAGTTACTTATAGTCAGTAGAATATCTGTTGGGAGACCAACACAATAAGGAGTGAGTAGATATGAAGCAGACAGTCTACTAATACTCTTATGAGAGTTTGTTGACATGTAGTTGCAACATTACTTAGTGTTAACAGAATGTTCAAAAGGGACCATCAAAATAAAGTGTTACCGACATTTCAGACAATTTTACGGTGCAATACCGCTTTTGGAAGTGAAAAAGAATGTAAAATTTACAGGGAAAAACCGTAAATTGATGTTCCCAGAATTCCCTGCATTGCATTTCAAACTTTGTTTTTTCTTTGAAATAACTAGGTTTCTTCTTATTTTTTTCTTATCAGTTATGTTTATTAGGGTTGTATGTTACATCTAATGTTGTTAAATTAATGTTTATTGCACATTTCAGTTTAATGAGTCTCACCATGATGGTGTTTAACGTTTGTGTTAATGACACTGTGCACCTTCTATATATGTTATTATTTAAAAGCTGCTTGTGATGGGCTTTGGTTCATCATGTGACTTTCTCATCACCTTCTGCATTTGGTGGTTATCAGTGTATTTCAAAGGTACAAAACAGAATTCAGTACTTCAATAGGTTGGTATATTAACATTATATCAGTTAATGAAATTACGGTATTTAACTGTAAATTTAAGTTACAACCGTAAAACCTAAAATGTTGCTACCGTATATTTTATGGTAGAATTCCGGCAACCACAGCTGCCGTTTTTTTTACAGTGCAGTTAAGAATTACAACTGAATAAAGGTAAACTATTAAGCACTAAGAAATATTAAAGCAAAACCATTTCCCCAAACTGACTGAATTAAATTCAATATTATAATCTTGTCTTTCTCACTGTAAATAATTAATGGCACTATTACTTTTTGGCATGCATAAATGTTTCTTAGGAAAAGGTTGCAGGTAGTAGGCTGTGAACTATACCAATCTGTAGCTGTCTCCGCTGCCACTGAAAGTCTCTAGGAATGTCGGAAACATGACTCCACGTGCTGGAACGAGTATATCCACCGTTTCCAAATGCAGAAGAAAAAATGACCTGCTGACACTTGAACAGCTTAAACAGATTCTTTCACATTTCAGGGTTTGTTGCAAAACAATGTCTGGTGTCTGCTTCTAAAATATGAGTAAAGTGAAATGATTAAAGATTTAAAGGGATAGTTCACACAAAAATGAAAAATCATGCCATTAATTACTGATGGGACCCTGATGTCGTCCCAAACCTGTAAGACCTTTGTTCACCTTTGGAAGACAAATGAAGATATTTTTTGATGAAATCTGAGAGCTCTCTTACCAGACAGCAACGCAAATGTTCCCAGACCCAGAAACGTAGCAAAGACATCAGTAAAACAGTCCATGTGTTCTCTTGATAACGGTAGAAGATTTAGGAGAAGAATTGTTGAATAAAATTATTTTTGTTTTCTTTGCACACAAAAAATATTCTCGTTGCTTTGTAAAATTACAGTTGAACCATTGATGTCACCATGGACTATTTTAATGATGTCCTTACTATGTTTCTGGGCTTGGGAGCATTTCATCAGAGAGCTCTCAGATTTCATCAAGAATATCTTAATATATGTTCTGAAAATAACAGGTTTGGAATTAATGACAGATTTTTCATTTTTGGGTGAACTATCCCATTAAGAATTATTGAAGTTATTTTTGTTGACAGCAGCTGTTCAGCTGTTCAGACTAATGGTTTAATCTAAATCATTTTACGAGTTATTCAAAACTGGTTTGCTGGTTGAAAACGCTTTCCTCCAATTGTTTTATTTATTTTCAGGATTCTTTGATGAATAGAAAGCTCAACAGAACGGCATTTATCTGAAATAGAAAGCTTTCATAAGATTATATGTTCCCGTTCAAAAGTTTAGGGTCAGTAATATTTGTGTTTTTATTTTTTAAAGAAATTAATACTTTTATTGAGGAAGAATGCATTAAATCGATCAAAAGTGTCAGTAAAGACATTTAAATTAGGGGTGTCTAGTGTTAGAGGCCTTTTTTGCTTTTGTTAATTGTATAATAAATAAAAAGAAAACAAATAGATAGAATAAAAAAAGATTAGAGAAGCTAGTGTTAGTTTAGTTTTTTTTTTTTTCTTTTGGTTTTGTAGGCAAACATTAATGCCTTGAATTTTATGTGAGCAGCTATTGGTAGTGCAAATTGATAAACAGAGGTATATATATATATATATATATATATATATATATATATATATATATATTGTATACACACACACACACACAAATATATCAGACATATTTAAATATTATAAGTTTTATTACTATAATATATAATATTGCTATGCTATATGTCATACATAGTTTTTTTAGACCCTTATACATACCTTGCAGTAAATAGAAGCCTCTTCCCATTATTTAGGGTTTAACAGTTATTTATGGGTAAATCTTTCTTTTAATAATAATTCAACCATTTGACATTAAATGTAATTGTGGCAGGAACACAAAAAACAACAGTTTTTTTTTTTGGAAAGATTTTAATAGTTATTGAATGTTCTACATCTTACAGTAAATATTATACAATTACAAACTTGGCTTAATTATGTCACAAAGATCACTAACTGATCTTCAAAAACAAAACAAAACAATAAAAAACCCCAAAATAATAAAAACAGTTTTACACTTCATTTCACAAGCCTGATGTGGGTCTCCTTGCTCAAACGGTGGAACGGCACGGTCTGGACCGCACTGGCAAAAACGTGCTCGGACCTGCCAGAACCTTGCAGGAACGAGATCTCCATGCTGCCAGAACCACGCAGTAGTGCGTCATACATACTATGGGGCAAGGGCTCTTGAACACTCACTGAAGGGAGATAAATTCTGGAAGACTTTCCCCTTTTTGCTTTACATTTAGAATGCAAACAACAAAGTCTTATTCTCCATACGGGTCAAACACAAATAGCTGTTTTCCTAAACAGTAGCGTGAAATAGCAACCCCTCGTTTGTTTGCGTCAAAGCCTATGGTACATATCACAGGTTTTCAGCAAGAGCATGAAAGCAGTGCCACAATTACTTTAGAAATACCTTTACATACTGGTGACGTGACACTGACTTCACTAGAGCTAATAACCCGCTGCATGCATCACGGGCGCTAGTAAACAATCCTTTGATCGATGCCCCGTAACCAAAGAACAGAACAGTGCATGGGTTTGCAATAGCAACATCAAAACGATCCAAACAGAAAAAAAAAAAAAAAAACAGGAAACCGAAGCCTCTTCCACACCACGACCTGGAAAAGACCACCTGATTTCACACGGAAAATGGATCTGTTTATTTTAAAATGGGAGACACGCATCGAAAACCCTCGCTGGATTAATGTGTGGCGAGCAGGAAAACGTCAGAGAACTGATTCAACTGTTCAGGATTAAAGGAATAATTCATCCAAAAATTGAAGTTCTGTTATCATTTTGACTTTTTTTTTTTCCTCACAATGTTTCATTTTTGGATGATCTGTCCCTTTAAATTCATGATGATGACCCTGCATTAAATTGTCCTTCAACATATTTGCTCAAATCTAATTTTTAACTGTAGCTGCAGAATCACTGAACTCTGTCCTCTTCGAAAAGAAAAGAAAAGAAGAAGAAGAGAAAGACAGATTGGGGAAATGCATGTAGAGGAAGAGGAAACCCTTTGAAGACTTGTGCTCTGAAATGCCTCTCAACCACATGGACTGTATCACTCCACTCCAGATCAACTGTAAAGATCTCCTATTTAAGAAAAATGAACATCAATCATTAATTAAAACTTTAAATAACACTTACGTAAAAAGCGCCTAAATTACATGTCAGAGTGGATGGTAACGTCCTCTATTTCGGAATCAAAACCCTTTATTCATTTTGCAGTGTAACTCTAGTCCTAGAGTTCAGAGTGTCATATGTCGACTACAGTGATTAAATGCATCAATCAAGTCTCGTGATGCAAACTTATGCAAAGACACAGAAAATATAGTTCACTGCTTGATATAATACTGTATAAGACCAGAAAAGGAAAGAGTAGGGCAGAGAGCGCAGGAAAATGTCACCATGTGTCATCAAAACAGAGACAAGAGTATGTGAACATGCTGTGATTTACGAGATTCTCATTCAATAATCAACAAATGAGCTGGTTTGACTGATTTGCATTACTTATTGATGACACCATGTGAATAAAATTCCATCGTTAGACAAATATTACATATACTAAAGGTCTTTTGACTCACTTTTGCCAAACAGCAGGAAAACGATTATACTGCAATGAAGTTACAGTAATTTTCAGATGAATCTCATGGAACCTGTCCAGAACATATATATAGATAATTTTTTTTTTTTTTTTTTTTTTGCATAAAGAAAATGAAGCCTATTTTCGATTTTTTTTTTATTATTATTTTTATTATTTTCATGATGATTTCCTCTTGGAATTTAGATAAATGATCCATGAATCGTGGTAATATTTGTTGTACTGCCTTGTAAATGTAAATGTAAAAAAAAAAAAAAATTACAATATTGCAGAGATTCTAAAAAGAACCACTATTTAGAGTAATACAAATAACCATTAAAAAAAACTACAGGACGTCTTACAGTAATGAGAATTTGTGGAAAAATTTGCTTAATTATTCTGAAAAAAAAGCAAAAAAAGAGGCTTCACTTAATTCATGTGATTATATATATATATATATATAAATAAACATATTCCATGTGATTCATGACTCACTCTGCGCTCACTCTCTCCCTTTACTTTAACGAAAAATACCAAAGGGAATGTGCTGTAATGTAAATGTATTATTAAAAGCAATCCATAAGCTGCAATTCAACATGATGCAACCATGCTTCGCAAGGGCATAGTTTCCATCTGATTACACTATACTGCATTCACCCGCATGACACATGCATTACTAGACGTTATGACTTTCACATAAGATCAGAGAATCGCTTCTTCCCACTTTTGAGTGTACTATATATCGCAATAGTGGTCGCTTAGCCAACAAAACAACGAAAAGAGTGATACTGTTCTGTACTGACAATAATATTACTTCCAGAGACATTACCAAGACTAATGGTTTGCAGAGTAAATGCTTGATTTTCTTAATTACATCATTAAATATGAGAGTGTACCGTATAATTGGTTATTAAGTTACGTCTATTTGTCAATGTGCAATGCTTCGGTATGATAAGATTTCATAGAATACTTGATATGTCACTTCAGAGTACACTATTCATGGATACAGGCGAGGCCTTGGGATAGGAAATCAAAATTCTCTCTTTATCTCTCTCTAAAAATGCTGTAAATTACAATTAAAAGCCATTCAAGCAGGCCGTTCGTATTATTGCATTGAACAACTCCGTTCCTACGCCTAAAATCTGTGCAACTACGGGCCTAAAGGCCCAAGGATTCACAGAGGACCAGGGGTCAGACCCACTCTAGACCCGGAGCTGACTGGAAATGATTTTTTTTTTTTTTGCTTTTAGTGCTATCTACGATGCCGCAAAGTCCCTTTGAATTGGATGCGATCCTAATCGTTCCGTCAGAGTAGCGTCCGTCCTGTCTGGCCTCAAAGTTGGCACACGTTTCGATGCCCGTGGGACGACATCGCACCCAGAGGCTCCAGCTAAGTGCCACTGATACATTTTTTTCCCTCAATATTCACCGTGAGCGCATGCCGCGAGAGCACCCATGCGCGCACATTTTTATAAATCGCATATACACGTTATAGTTTCGAAGCTTACGCTATCCTGACACATAAGCTAATAAAGTAACCGGCTCACTCAAACGTTCTCTATTTAGTGAATAACTAAGATTACTGTATGTACTCGATATCCTAATGAAGGTTAAACCACGTTTGCACTGCCCTACTAATGATATATTCCTTACAAATCTACATGAACAGCTACAAGCTGGAAGACACCCTTGTTATCGATGACAGAACGAAATGAGGGAGAAATGAAATTTCCTTGAACGATTCCCAAGCGCTTTGGGAAGGCTGAAATGAAACTCTGCTGTAAATAAATAAAAGAAAACGAACCCTGTGCTAATATCTAAAGGTTATCAAATTTGGCAGCATAAGTGGATGATTATGATCCGAGTGGTGCTGATATTGCGTCGGTACATTCCTACACACCAGCGTTTATACTGAACACAAAGACGGGCCGTGATTGGTCGAAATCATTCTGGAGTTCTTATAGAATAACTATGGAATAATGAAGAATTAAAATAACCTAATGCAAGAACATCATCCCAAAAAAATGAGAAGGAAAAAAAAAAAAAAATCAAAAATCAAAATTAAATAAAAAGATAAAAAAGCAGCTTTTACAAAAACACGTAAGAATGCATAAAGTGACCCTTGCACTTTTTTCTCTTTTTGTTCTTGCAAACAGACGTGGCGCCTCACTGTTGAGCACAGAGCGCCGATGTAAGACTTGAGTAGTTGCATACAATGTTTGACTCCAGATCTGTGAAGGAGAGAGAGAAAACGAGAAGAAGTCAGCGATCGCTCTGCGCTGCGTGAATGAATGAGTCGTGTGGGCGGGAACTCACATGATTGGCAGGTGGGCTCTACCAGTGAGGTGGCACGTAGCTGTACCCAGGTGTTCCTTGGGGTCGGTACGTTGGCACGGTGACGGGGTGTCCTCCGATCTGAGTGTGCTGAGGGGTAGTCAGCAGCGTTCCTGTTGGGAGAGAATCAAGGGTCATTTTTTCAGTCAAAATCCACTATTATACAAAACACATGAAAGTCCTGGAACGGACATAAGAATAATACTGTGCTGCTTTACTGCTGAACTAAGACAGTCTATGTATGCCAGTAGATGTAATTTTTAATAAATCTAATTAATAAAGTAAAAACTTTTACAATATTAATACATTTAAATAGATTTTATAAATTATACAAATTTTATTTTATATAAAATATTCATTTTATTAAAAATAAATTTTTCTAATTTTTAATATACAATTAAAATGTAATTTCTATAAATTCTGCTGAAACTTTTTAAGGATTATTTCATTTTAAATATGTATTTATATTTAACCAAAAATGCAATCAAATATATGCATGCTTGTATGTATATTTATTAGGGCTGTCAGTCGATTAAAATTTCTTATCTAATTAATTACATGGTGTGGTGATTAATTAATCTAACTAAATTTGGCTGTGAAAATACTCACAAAACATTATTTAAAGCTATTATTGTTCTAAATGAGAAAGTATCAAGTTAACATTACAAATAGTAGCTTTAGAAAGAAATATTTGACAAAAGAAGATCATTTAAGAAACATGTCAGTATTTTTTGTTCATGCAGTGAAAGTCATTGGTAACAAAACAGCTTTGTTAGCAACAGTCTTCAAAATACCTTCTTTTAAGTTCCACAAAAGAAAGTAAGTCATTCAGGTTTGAAAAGACATAAGGGTAAATTTATTATTATTTTTTTGGTGAATTATCCCATTAATGTTTTTATTATTTAATTATTTCTTTAATAAATAAAATGATACTCTAAATAAGAAACTAAAACTGCCAGCAAAATGTCTTTATAATTCATTCATTCGATTCGTTCAAACAGCTGATTCATTCAGGAATTAAGTAAACGTCTCTCTCTTTGTATCATTGGTTCAAAAGATTCGTTCAAAACGAGGATTCATTCCGAAACTAAACACCGCTATGTTTTTCACAAATGCACAACAGTTCTGCAGTGGCTTTATAGGTAATATTATCATTGGAAAACTGAGCAAAAACACCTAATATTGTATTTAAAATATAACACAATATTAACTTAATGTTTACTGAACTATTGTATAAAATCACACTTAAACTTGTGCCGTTCGTGGCAAAAACAGCACTCGTGTGATATCGCTCTCGCTGCTCCTGTGATATCACTTATCATAAATTAGACAAAAACTCAAACAGTGGCATTTTTTGCCACAGTATCTTGAATTTTAGGGCATAACTGCATTTATGGAGTTGTTGCCCTGCATCATATTTGTCAACAGTCAACTGAATGAAATGTCAGATTATGTACAGGTCTGGGGGTGGGGCCAGTGCATTAACTGCGTTAAAATATTTTAATTGCGTTATTTTTTCATAACCAATTAATTAAGTTAATGTGTTAAATTGACAGCCCTAATATTTAAATATGCATATACTAGAGCCCTGCACGGGCCTCAAATTTAGGCCCTAGTCTGGCCCTGGCCTGAGATGCTCAGGCCCTAGCCCAGCCCATGTCTGACAGCCCGTCACAATTACCGGCCCGAGTCCAACCTGTGCCCGTCTTTTTTTCTCCTTCTCCCAAAACAGCTTATACTACTGATTCAGCTATTAAAATAGCTCAGTTTTTTTATGTAATGGCAAAGTGATTATATTTCATTAAGTTAAAAATAGCCAGCGGCATACAGTAAGCTGATCATAGTCTATGTTTGATCAATTTCGCCTTCTCAAATCATCACGACTTGCCTAAACTAAAATCTATAGATATAAAACAGTTCAAGCATATAACAATGCTTAAACGTTAAACCTAGATAAATGTGCGCTGCGGCTGTATCCAATAGTTTGTGCGGAGAGTGGAAGCTAAAGCGTGCTTTGCAGGATGCCAGCGCCATCACTTGCATTTTTTTCAGTGTATCCGCGGTCATTTTTCCCTCATAAAGGTAAGAGTAATACATCATTCGGAGCTGTAAAGGGTCTACTTTTATTTGTGTGCACTCATTAATTTATGGATGTCTAAAATAAAAAATAAGGAGAAGCCTAAAACAGGCCCGAGGCTATGATGTGAAAATTGGCCCGAAACCCGGCCCTAGAGGCGTAAAAAGTCAGGGCCCATCAGACCCGGGCTGAAATGCAGGGATCCAGTATATACTTGTGCACCCACAATTATATATATTGTTTTATTGTGATTTGTTACATGTAATAAATCTAATTAATAAATTCAAACATTTATTATATAACTGTTATATAAATGTAGTATATTTTTCATTCTAAAATTCACAAAAATATATTTAGAAATATATAATAAAAATAATGTATATTTTAAACATATTAAACATATACATATATTTAATAAAAAATACACCTTAATACTGAACTAAAACAGTTTTAAAAGAAATGACAGCAGTTGCATTGAAATAAATCTAGTTAATAAACTAAACGTGTATTAAAAACAGTGATTATATAAATTGTAAAACTTATTTTAGTATATTTTTATTATAAAATAAACCTATTTTTTATTTTAAAACTATGTATGTATATATGTATATATATATTTATATATATATAAGATACCTACCATTGAAGTAGAAGAGTCGCATATCAGTAGCTGTATTTTTAATACACATTCAAGCATACATTAATTTGACATTTTAAAATATAATTTCTTAGCTTCAACAATATTTTCATTTTTGAGCTTCTCACCGGCAGACATGGCCATCGTTGTTCCGGCCACCATGCCCATGGCCATGCCGTTGGAGCGGGGCGCGGGTACAGGAGCGGGGTAGATGGCGGAGGGGATGCTGTTGGGCTGGACCACGGTGGTGTGGTGGATTACATGAGGCTGGGCGGCGTACACTGGCTGCGTGTAATAAGCACCCTGAGAACAAGACCAACTCAAATTACTAAAGAGGGAGCTGAAAGGCTGAAGGTTCAAAACCTGTAAGAGATGATTCACTGTGTTGTGATGCTGGGTGTTATGGGAACAAATCCCAATAGTCCTGGTTGTGTGGCAAATAAAGGGTCTAAGTTGACTACAAAACATCAAGCAACCAAAATGACTCGTCATGGTTTTAAATCCTAAACCACATTACTTTAGCATGTACTTCAGTCAGGTTAGTATATCAGTGTAAGCTATTACAAAACATTTTTGGTCATTCAAATAAAGCTGAAATAAAATATAAATATTAGATGAAAAACTAAGTGAAAATTAGAAATAAGATGAAATAAGATGAATTACTAACTAAAATTAAACTTGAAATTAAAATGAAAATTAAAACAAAATTAAAACTAATTCAATATATTAAAGCATACTATGAATAATACTAAAATAACACTGTACTAAATGACTAGCATATTTATTACACTCAAAAGTATTTTTTTGATACTCAAACAGTCCATTTTACTTCTTTGAAGCAAATTATTTGGGTAAAACAATATTCTATAAGGAAAAAATGGATTTTTTTTTTAAACTAGGAATCGATTTCACTGTTATTTGAATCATTGTTTGATATTACTGCTGTCATCTTTATTGCACAAATGCATTAACTATTAGCAAGATTTTACAATGCTTGCATATGGTTTGACCTAGATGACGTCATTTCAGGTCAAGAAAATTTATATATTCTGAAAGAACATGACAAAACCACCATTTTTCCTGATGAATAATGCAGAATAAGATTAGAAGAGTCAACTTTGATTACTCTCCTAGTCAAAATGCAACAAAACATAAAGCTAATCATGGACTGTGGTGTAATTCCAGTTTGTTCCGGGTCAGATTAGGGTCTTACCTGAGCATAGAGGTTCTGCTGGGGATAGGCACTTCTAATGGGGTACATGGCCGTCGGGTAGGGGTTAGGAGATGGGGAATAGGGCGGAGGGGCTCCGTTGGTCTGAGTAGGGGGCACTTTATAAGGCGTTCCTGCAGTATATCCTGAAATACAGAACGAGACAGAGAGAGAGCGTCAGGCCAAGCAGGCATACGCCAAATAACAATCGAATGAACACATATGTCTAAAAAAATGCTTTTTTTTTTTTTTTTTTTACACTCCATGTCCATGTCTCTGGTTGGATTTCCAAAACCTCCATGTCGCCCCCTTCTGGTTAGCAACAGTAAAGCACACTAGAGTTGTAAGCAGGGAGTGTGTTGCAATTCTACAAGTGTGCCACATATGAAGTGCAAACACACACACACACCCTTTCAAGTCAGAAATATGACATATTGAACAAGCAAACACACACTGACAGACTTTTTCTTTTCTACACACACCATCTGGCTTTTAATGGAGGATTGTTGACAACAAAGTTGTAAAAAATGCACATGAATGTCACATCAGCTGCAGAAATGGGAATAATACATTGCCTGAGGCATTATTAGTTACACAACACACCAACATATTCCCTGCATACCGAAGAAACACTGTCAGTCATTTCTACACGTTTAACCGACCACTGATGCAACACACCGGATTCAACTCTCTTTAGTCTAGCTGAGCCATTCAATCTGTCTAATTCAATCCCGCAACACTCATTTAACACTGCAATCCAAGTCCAGAAGCCCTGCTGACTGTCTACAGTGAGAATGAAACCTTAGATCTCAGACTGCATGTCTACATTATGCAATGTGAGATATTACCTGTCACAAACCCTAGTGAGCCGCCTACCTAGACAGCATTTTAAGACGTCAGAAGCACAATCTGACACAAAAGAATATACGTTGCTTTTCAGCATTAGCGAAATCCATAAAAAAACATTTCCGTTACTTGAAACGTTACCTGACATCAAATATTCAGCGTATTGCATTTCAGCTAGTTCATGTTCATTTAGTCGATGTATTAAAATAACTGAAACTAAAATAAAATTAATAAAAAAACTAAAAGAAATGACAAAACCACACCACAGAATTACGAAAACTTTAACTAAAATTAAAATGGAAAATAAATAAATATATTAATAAAAACTGTATTAGTATATCAATGATTTGCATTTTTGACCAAATTACTATAGCATTATCTTTTGCGGTGAGGACAATCCCAGAATGCATTGTGAAAAATCATTCAAACTGGCATACAAAGCGTAAAAAATGGCAATTATAAATATATTTATATAAAAACAATTTCAATCTTATTAAAATTCTATATATCTATCTACAATGCATATCTATTTTATATACTAATTTTGTCAAATTTTATTGCAAAGAATTATGAATTGAGTCTCCAGAGCACTTCATGTCAGTTGCTGTTATAAGTCAAAATCAAAATAAATATAAAATAAGAACGTTAATTAATAGGCATAATAATTATTCAAAATAATATTTTTTTATTATATTATTTTTTAATATTTAACAAATCAATAAATCAAAAACAAATAGATTACTATTGCAATAATTCTACTGTGCAATAAAATAAATTTGAACATTAAAAATCACTATTAATATTATTATTTAAAATAATAATAAATGTAAATTTTTTTTTTGTATTTACAAAATTCATATGGGTCATACTTCAGGTCTGAAAATATGGAAATCAATATAAATGCAGAAAAAACACATCCAGTAAAAAAAAACAAAAAAATAAAAAGTGATTTTAAAAAAGTTTCATTTTGACTTAGGATGCTGCCTTATAGTTGCCTATGTAAGCAGAAGGCAGCAGGGCCGCTCACTAGGTTTTGGAACAGAACTCGTTGTAAAGTGTGTTAACACAGCATGCGTGAAAGTCATTATGTGATCAAATCCTGCAGCGTCAAAACTGTGTGTCTGTGTGTGTGCGCTCGGGAGAAACAGAACAATGAGGGCAAGTGTTCTTCAGATACAGTGCGGGGAAAGGGTGTGTGTTTGTGTGTTATAGAGTCACAGGGAACACACAGCAGTTACAGTAGAGTATAGTAATGATATTTACTGAATGCTGTAGATGAGGCCTGGTACTGCCTGCTCTCTGAGCCAGCGTCCATGGCCAGGTCATAGGAGCCTTCTGCGGGCCCCGGAGCAGATGCCGTCTGGGGCCAGGCCTGCTTCACCAGCAGCACTGTCCCAAACAAACACAACAACACAAGAAGAGTTACACACATGCGTCACTATTGTGTGGCCACATCTTTTATCTCCAAAAATCGCCCAGACTCTCCTCTCCTCCACTCACAGTCCATCAGTAAACCTGCATTAACAAACCCCAAAAGTAGGGCTCCAGAAGTAAAAATACTAGTCAACAAAAGGACAGATCTACCGTAGAAACCATTGATTTCAATACTGAGTTCAAATGACTACACTACCCACAATCCTGAAGCAAGAAGGTGCTGAACTGAGCATTTTCCCAGGTTAGTGAAGCTAAAATGACCAAACTAGCTAGCTAGTTACCTAATATAGGATGTGGTGTTGTAATATACTAAATGTGCTTTATTCGACATTGATATATTTTTCTCTAATGGCAATAAAGAGAGACAGAAAAAAAATCTAAAGATTTTTCTATTAAAAAAAGGAAACATAGTAGAAACAAAGTAACTACAAAAAATAATACTGTATTCAAATAATATATATGATAAATATCTTGAACTGTAATATGCTAGATAGATATGTTAAATGTTTTAACTTTTGGCAATGCAAAAAGATTTCGAAATATTAAAACTCCATAATCAGAATTATGGATTACAATTGAATGGATAGGAAAACTTGCATACAATACGATACTGTCTATTGCATCTTTACTTCAGCATGTCGAGTCTAGTAATATCATCTCAGAAAGGTTATTTTGCACTTTAATCAGTGCAATCAGTTCAATCAACAACGGAACATGTTATAAATAAACCATGGTTCATAATGGTTTATTCGCCACATTGGAAATGGAAGATTAAGTGTGAGATATTCCATGTAGTGTGCTACAAACATATACTGCACATTTTGGCAAATGTAGCAATCATTATCTGTGGAGTTTATGCATACAAAAAATGTTATGCTAGTATATGTTATGCATATACTGCAAAAACAGGATTAGAAATATGGTAGAATGCTAATGGCATAGAGGTTGGCACAGAGAATAATGATCTAAGCAAGGTACATTGTAGGCTGAAATCAGTCAAAGGGATCCCTCATGAACTATTGGCCTTACGAAAGCCAAGTAACCCGGAATTACTCCAGGAGGATCTCTGTAATAAGATTACTGGATGATACGTCAGATAAATGCATCGGCAAAGTGATTAAAAGGTATTTAATTGTAAGCCTTCTTTCCAAATGCAGCAATCCTGTCAGAGCCACAAGGGGGCGATGGTGTGAACTCATGAGATGTTCCCAAACACCAGAGAGCACAGAGGGACAAAGAGACTGCTGGAATCACAAAGGCATGATGGGACTCTGCCGCATAGATGCCTCACACATGACTTTACCGCAGCACTTCAGCCTGCGCTTCTGCATGCATGCATATTATGATATGCACGATATGTATGATAATGATTAAATTATGACACTATAGGAAGAATAGTCTGAAAGAGCCATACATTTAATAGATACGTAGAGGTCGATCACTAACAGATTTTGCCTATACTGATAATTAAAATAGAAAAACATGGTTGATAACTGGTTATAGTTAGTAGTTAATAAAATCAATAATATGTTCAAAAACATGTGCAGAAATGTATTTAAAAATGAACAATGACCTAACAATGAGAACATTTTGAAATGTTTAAAATCAATTACAGTACATAAAAATAGCTAAGCTTCATCACTACTGACACTTTTATTATTTTGCTGTCATATGAAATATCTAAATAATGTACAACTAGTGCAGAAAGAAAAAAAGAGACAGAAATTCAACTCAATTCTTTTAAATGTAATTTCAATTGATTTTGGTCAACTGACAGTGGATTTTGAAAATACCGATAACTAAAATTCAATATAATGGGCAATAAACAATTCAAATTAATACGTTAGCTTTTAAAATCAATAATATGAATGAAAATGTTCCGCCTAATGTAAAATTGTGCTAAACTTTATTTTATCGTCATTTTAAATATATAAATAATGTAAAATTAGTGGAGACAAAAAAAGGGATAGAATTAAAATGAAATTCAGAATTAGAATTAAAAAACTTAATGTTTTTAAATGAGGTCGACTAATAGTGGTTTTTGCAGATGCCAATAAATAAAATTGGAAAATGTGGCAGAAAACCGATTAATTGCTAATAGTTTTGAAAACACAGTAAAATTTTCCATCTAATGTAAAATTGTGCTAAATTAATAAGATTAACAATATGAATAAACCATGAGAATATTTTGTATTTATTCAAATATACCACCACTGACACTTTTATTATTCTTATTTGGATGTTATATAAAATATATAATTGTATAAGAGATGGATAGAGGAAAAAAGGAACAGAAATAAAACGGCCCAACACAGGGCCTAAATTGTTAGTGAACAAGCACATTTTAATGGTATCCGATTATTAATTGCATAAAACACATTGTAGTCGGCACAAACCACATCCTCATTCTTGATATGCCCATTTAGCATCTGTCTAATTTTACTGCCTTCATCCAAATGATGAATTTGCACAAGACATTATTACAATATTTTATTGGATGCAGTTTTTTTTGTATCAACAATAAAATATATATAAAATATAAAATTCCCTTTTAAAAGCTGATAATTTGCTATCCCAACAATGCTTTTTACCATTTAGCTGTATTTTATTTTTTGTATTTAGCATCTGATTACCAATAGTCTTATTACAAAACATAGTCTGTGTGATATGTATTTTAATTGGTATTTTTAATGACAAAAAAAGATCTTTGAGCTCTAAATGCTTTTAATGGAGATACTGGGTGGAAACCAAAAGAACTTGTTGAGAAAGTGTATCAGATTGTGTAAAAGAACTCCTGGTCAACTAAAAATCTGAGATCATATCCAAGCAAGCCAGAAACTAGACCAAACAAAAATATTAATAAAAAAAAAAAAAAACCCTGTTTCCAACAGCAAAATGTCAACTTGATCTCTGATCTACGACAGCCTGTATAAGCATCTGAAAATGGCAGGTGGCATGTCATAACATTACAGACAGAAATTATACAAGCATCTGTTCAGGGCGGCACTGATTACACCACAGACCTCACAAACCAATCCACGACAGCACCATTTACATCCTGATCCAAAACTGTCTGCTTACAGCACAAATCCAGTTTATCTCTTTTAACAAAACAGTATTAAACACCATGCTAAATGTTGAGTCCTCGCTGGCTCAAACAAGCCTGTTAACACAATACTAATAGGAAACGATCTGCACTTAAAGTCAACCTTCTTCACATGACTCATCCTCACTGCGTCTGCTTTCTCTCAAGACTCAAATCATGCAGGTTTACACCTGAAAAACTTCAAAATATAATTTGCGGATGCATTATTCACATATGCCTCTCCAGATCGAGACACAAACAGATTTATTGATAGAATTCATTTCACGGAGCAGCTCATAAAGAACAAAACACAATTAGTGGCCATATACTTCAGTACTGTTCAAGTTCAACTGTTACATGAATACTAATCAAGCCAATTTTGTGACGCTTATTGTATATATTTAGTCCGAGCATTGCATCACTAGCTGGAAGCAGCACTATATATATATATATAACAGTAATACGCTGTTTAATTGTTCAGTTACAGGCCAGCATCATCAAAACGAGGCTAGACAGTATAATGCATTAGGGACCGTATGCATTTGTGAGTACAAATGCATGTGTTTTATTGGTGTTAATGGATCATTAAAGTGTGTAAGTGTTTGGCCTCATGTATTTTTTGCTAATGTAAGTGTGTAATGCTTCATAATCAGTGGACAGAATGCATGTGTGTGAGTGTGTACACACCTGGTGGGTATCCCGGGCTACCTGTCTGATAAAGGTTGGCTGTGTAGGTCGGGGCAGTCGTAGGATAACCTCCAGGATAACCTGTACACATGCAAAGAGACAACAGTTGAGAAATGACACTAAAACTTGCTGTCAATCAACATGAAATCAAAATGAGCAATTTATTGGATGATATAATGGCCGGTTCTAATGACTGAACTTCACTGGTTAACAAAAGTAATGTTTCAGTCATATAAGATAAACAATAAATTGAGTAAATATTGTGCAGAAAAACTTTAATGTGTGTCATTTTCTGATATTAAATTGTTATATATATATATACTACAGTTCAAAAGTGTATTAATTTTTTGTTAACAACAATTTAAAAACATGAATAACAACATGATATCACATATAAATTCAAGTTTCCCCCCACCCTTCCCATGCAGTCTCTTTGGATAGAAAAGTTGACATAAAACCAAAGCCACAGGAATCATAAAACACAAATTCCAGCAATCAAGAATGCGAAGGAAAAAATAAAATAAAATAAAAATACAGCGTTAAGACATTCATTCTGAGTCCTGAGCGTGGTTTTGTGTAATATACTTGGAGATCTTTTCAGCAGCTATAATCCAGATCTTTAATGTAGACATTTGTGCCACGTTCACCCGAGCCATGGATAATTCAAGCATTTTAATGTCCCTAAGTTGTATCAACCACTTGTACATATCCAGGCTATGTGGTGGAAGCCAGTGTTGCGCTAACAGTTTTTTTTTGCAGATGTTAAGCCGGCCAGCCAAACAGTTTTTTGTAGCTTTGAGAAATTCAACAGAGAATCGTCACTCAGTAATAATATAGAGGGGTTCACCGGTATAGGATAATCAATCATGTTTGATAGGATAATACACACCCTATTCCAATTATTATTATTATTATTTATTTTATTTTTTTTTACTTTTTCACATTCCCACATCATATGAAAAAAGGATCCGAGTTGTTGGTCAGGACATTTATCACAGAAGGGAGTAAAGGAGGAGTCGATACGATGTCTTTTGAGTGGGGTCCGATAAGTTCTGTGATAAAAATGATAATGAATCAGTTGGTGATTGGGATATTTAGATGAAGTAAAAATGTTCTGCCATACTCTTTCCCCATCCGTAACACCCTCCTCTTGTTGACAGTCTCTTTCCCAAGTGCACTGTATAGCTAAGCATTTTGTTGTAGCCTCTAAGGCCTTTCTGTACATCCACGAGGTGAAATGGCTAAAAGAGGACAGATCAAACCAAGCAATGATTGGATGCATGGGAAGACTTTCCCCCCCAGGGAACCCCGTAGGCCTTCATGGCCAACCTTAGGCGCAAATATAAGAACAGAGAAGAGGGTTCAGTTTCATACCACTCACACAGTTCTTGAAAACTTAACATGCAATTAGAACCCGAAATATCTTTCAGAGTGTAAACGCCTTTCTGCATCCAATCTCTTGAGAACAATGGTGCACCACCAGAACAAATATAATTATTATACCAAATAAGTGTGCCAATTATGTGAATGTTGAATGCATTTTTCCATCAGTTTAAAATTGACTATTGTATTGGCAATAATTGGACCAAAAGCTTCCATACATAGTTTGTTGTTTAGCCCAGAGAACGGTATATCTTGTAACTTATATTTATCTGCTAAGCTCATTTCAATCTCTCTCCAAGGAACCCTAGAGAGCGGTTTAAGCCAAATATTGATGCATTTTATTTGAAAAGCCCTATATGATATAATTCAAAGTTCAGAAGAGCTAATCCCCCATTATCTTTTGTACGTTGCAGAGTTTCAAATTTCAATCTAGGTTGTTCCCCATTCCAGATGAATTTACGAATCATAGAATTAAGTTTGTGCCAAAACTTTTTAGGAGCAGGTAACGGAATCAGGTAGAACTAAGAAAACTGATTCGCAGCAAAACATTCATTTTAACACTCACTATTCTGGCATGTAGTGATAAGGCATCGAGATCCATTTTTGGAGATCTTGCTCCACCCTAGTTAGAGTTTGGGGATAGCTGGCATCTGGAATAGCCTGCAAGGATGGTTATAATGGTAACTAATGGAAGTTTGTATGGAAACATTACATGGTAGTCTAACTTTTTTAGCTATGCAATTAAGTGGAAGCAAAGAAGATTTATCCCAATTGATTTTGTACCCGGAAAGCACACTGAACTTTCCAAATACCTTCAGTATCCGGGGAAATGAAGCTTGCAGATCCAAAATAAACAGTAATATATCATCCACATAGAGAGATACAGTATATGTTGTTTGTAAGACTTAACTGAAATTGAATGTTTTCCTGTCAGCTGGGCTCGAGTGACAATGCAAATAGCATGGGGGATAACGGGCACCCTTGTCTGGTGCCTCGTTTTAAATTAAAAGGTAGAGAATGCACCCCATTGGTTATAACAGAAGCCGTTGGGTTTGTATATAATACCTTTATCATGTTCACAAAATTTGTTCCAAAGCCAAAAGCCTCCAAGACAGACCAGAGGTAGTCCCACTCCAGCGTGTCAAACGCCTTCCCCACGTCCAAGGACCGCAGCTGGAGTGGGACAAGCTCAGGATTCGTGTGTAGGACATGCAGTAATCTCCGGATGTTATCTGCCGCCAATCTACCTGGCATAAAGCCGGTCTGATCTGGATGAACTAATTTGTTTATATATCGTTGTAATCGCAAGGCCAAAATTCTAGCATATATATTAATATCTTTATTTAAAAAAAAAAACATTTTTCAGTGATAAATTTATTCAACAACTTAGAGGATGGGTTAGCTGTAGTATCAGGGTGAGACTTATCCACTGCAGGATTTAAAACAGCATTAAAATCACCACCCATCACTAAAGGACAATCAACCTGCTCAAGTGATATGTTGGAAATATTTGTGAAAAATGCCTCATTCGGGCAGTAAATGGAGACCAGTGCTAACCTGTCATTATGTATTTTACAGCGTATAAAAATAAATCTACCTTCATCATCATTCCGGGTATGTTCAATAGTTAAATGTAACTTTCTATTGACTAAGATAACCACCCCCTTAGTTTTATTAGGAGCACAAGAGAAGGCTGCCAGTTTGTAATTCTTGTTTTGAAAACATGCCACATCGCATTGTTTTAAATGAAACTCTTGTATCAAGGCACAGGAAATCGTTTTACGGTGCAAATATTCTAATATCCGGGTACGTTTAATAGGAGAATTTAGGCCATTCACATTCAATGATAAGATATTCAGAACATGCATTGTGTGCTCACAATGCCAAGATTCTGTCTAAGTGAAGAGAAACAAAAGCAATGCCATACTGCCTAGATACCAATCCACCTAGATGCATAGTCTGCTTTTCCGAAGAAAAACAGAATAAATAAAAGTATTGATGTCCTGTTGAAGGGCATAGAAAAAACAAGAACAAGGAACGACAAACAACTGTGTATAAAAACCAAAGCAGACCGCACATTACCGAGTGTGTAGGTCCGCATAAACAACAGAAACAAATGTTGATGCGTGACCAGTCCACTTCAACGCAAGACATGTCCCCAAAAGGCCCATTGAGCCAAAAGCGTAGTGATTGAACCTGCTCTCCATCAGCTCAAAGAATAATAATAAAGAAAAATAAAGAAAATAAATCATTATTATTTCCCAATCAGTGGACGAACGTACAGGGCAGGGGCAAGATGTCAAAAAGAAATTAACAAGTGTCCATGGCCACCTTCTTATTTTCCTCTTCAGGGCAGTTAGGATCACCACAGACCTCATCGTAGTTTCCTTTCATTGAGCTGAGAGGATGGAGATGGTAGCCGACGCCTTCCCGCTGCTTTGTAGCGCTGCAGAATACGTCTTCAGTGACAGTGAAGTAACAAAATCCTCTGCCTTTTGAGGAGAGTCAAACATCATCTGCTCACCTTTATGCCGTAGTTTAATTACCGCCGGATAGGTGAGGAAGGGCTGGAGACCAAGTGGTGTCATCTTCTTCAAGACTGGAATAAAGCTATTTCTCTTGGTAGTTGTGGCTGGACTAAAGTCAGGAAAAAAATAGTAGCGTGACATTGTCCTGCGTATGTTTCACCGGATATGCCTGCCGAGCACCCTTCAGGATCTTGATGTCACGGCCTTTTAGGGAAGGGATCCACTTGGAAAGATTAGCTCTGAGGAAGCCAGCCGCCCCCTCCGGCAACCCCACCAGTTGCACGTTATTTCTCCTGCTCCTACCTTCAATGTCCATCATTTTTTTGGTGAGTTGCTCCAGCTGATTTCTTAAGTTTGTGACTGTCCTCCTATCCTTACGTGCAGCTGCTTGAACGGAATCGACCCGGTCACGTGTCTGTTTCGCCGCGATGGCTAGATCTTCAACTTCTGTGTTTAGCTCTTTTACAGAATTGTTGGTCGTTTGTATATCCAAATGTAGATCACTGAGTGCTGGGGTCAGTACAGAGTCTATCGCTTCTCTTACAGTCGAAGCCTCTACTGAATTGAGAGTACTTTGTTGCTCTTTAAGCGCTAGCTTGATACCGTTAGCTATAGCAGCGTCGAGATCCTCTTTGGTGATGGTGGAATCTTTGAATTTTTTCTTTATTGGCGATTATTCACTCTCTCTTTTCCGGCTGTCCTTGACTGCTGGGGTACTCATAGTGAGCTAAATAAAGAGTGGTTCAAAATTTACTGACAGGATATATACAATTTCTGACAAAGTGAGGGCCATGCGTGCATTGCTGCCGAAGGGTCACGTCATTCCTCCATTTTAATATCTGTATTTAAGAAACTAATGGGTCTGTAATTTGCAAAATCTGAGTGATTCTTCCCTTTTATGGGTATCAACGATATAAGTGCTGTATTCAACTGTGAGTGAAAGGCCCCAGCTTCTACTGCCACATGAATGGCTGTCAGGAAGACAGGACTGAGTATATTAAAATATTTACAGGGATCCCGTCTAAACCTGGCGCCTTGCCTTTTTTGGCACCTTGTAACGTTCCTTTAAGTTCCTCCAAGGTGACAGGCTGTCCTAACTGTTCCGCTTCTTCATGAGGTAAAGTAAGAGACTGCAAGAAAGTAGTACAGCTTGGACTAGCGGGACTAAGTTCAGATATATAGAGTTTAGAAAAGAAGTCAGAAAATGCAGAGTTAATTTCTTTGCTATTCTTAACCAGTCCTTTGGATGGTATCAATTATTATATCAATGCATGCTTTTGCTTGACTTCGCTTAAATTTAAGGGCTAAAAGTTTGCTAGTTCTAGCACCACTGAAGTAATAGTTCTGTCCGGTTCTGTGAAGTACAAATTCTGCTTTCCTTCCTTCTGCTTTCCACCAGAACTGACGTGAAGAATGGCAGGGTAAATGAGGAAGTTTGGAATTCCCAGTGCATGCAGCTCCTTCTGAATCCTTCTGAAGGCCTGTCGTCTACGGGAGGTGAACCCGCTGTAGTTGGCGAAGAAACGCAGCAGGTGATCCTGATCACGAATCGGTTTGGTTTTCATCACTTCCCTGGCTCCCTGAAGAATTGCTTGCTGGTCCTGATACCGTAACACGCAAAAGATATTGCGGGATTTACCACAGCCGTAAATTCTGTGAGCTTGGTCGATATCGATCGGACCCTTCTTCTTCAGTGCAGGTATCCAGGTAGGGAGCATCTTTTGAAGGAAACCCATTGGGTCATCCCCCTCTCGGCCCTGCGGGAGCCCCATCAGATGCACATTATTACGACGAGACCTGTCCTCTAACTCCGCAATTTTCAAGGTGAGGTTTTGCTGCTCTGTTGTACACGTTTAAATCTTTCTTCATTTGTCGCGTCTCACCCTGAGTCTTGTCAACCTTTGATATCAAGTCTCGTACCATGTTCGTTTGAGATTGTACTTCTTGGCGGAGCTCTATCAGAGATGATTTAACATCTTCCATGGCCACTCGTACAGCTTTCTGAACCGTTGTTTCAAGTGAGATTTGCTGTTTCGAAAGCATCTCCGCAATGGCATCGGTCAGATTAGCTTCGATGCTCATTAGCTTCATCTTTTTCTTCCCCGAGGGGGTTGTGGATGGCGAAAAGTCCTGTTTTCTGTTTCCATGCATTGAGCTGACACTATTGCAAGTAGAAAATACTGACTGTCGGGTACTAATAAACTAGTTAAATTGCAAAAGGAAGGGGGTTTGGACGGAGCATCAGTATCTCTCAACCATCATGTGTATGGGTCACGTGACCACTCCCAAAATAACTGTTTTCTATTTTGAAAATATATTTTATTCCTGTGATCAAAGCTGAATTTTCAGCATCATTACTCCAGTCTTCAGTGTCACATGATCCTTCAGAAATCACTCTAATATGCTTATTTGCTGCTCAAGAAGTATTTCTGATCATTATCAATGCTGAAAACAGTTGTGCTGCTTCATATATTTTGTGCAAACCATGATACTATCTTCTGATGAATAGAAAGTAGAACAGCATTTATTTGAAATAGAAATATTTTGAAACATTATAAATGTCTTTACTGTCACTTTTGATCAATTTAATACATCCTTGTCCAATAGTATTAATTTCTCTGAAACAAACCCCCACCCCTGCATAAATCAAATATACATTTTATTAAGTACATGCATTCACGGGGAATCAAACCCATGATCTCGGCATTGATTTTTGAGCATACACCAAATTAGAACATAACAAATGTTTTCCTTTTCTATTAAAGTCATCAGAACATAAATTGATGACAGCAAGTGCAAATTCACTTCTGTAAATGAAGAGGCTGTTAATATTTCCAGACATACTGATCCAGATCACTCTCTGTAACCTGTGCCATCATATGAAAAGACAAAGAGAGTCAGAGAGAGCGAGGTGAGCTCTTGATTGAACAGGATGGGCACAGATGGTCTCCATTACAACTCGTCTGTCTCAATAAGACACAGTCGGATGAGTGTGAAAGGCAGCGCATCGCTCTCATACTGAACAGCACGAGCTGTCAGACGTACAGGGCATCATGGGAAAGAGTATTCATGTTTGAACAGCTCACTGCAAGGGATGCATGTGATCGATACTGGAGGATGCAGGACAAATAAAGCTGTTCAGTTAATAGTGAACCTGTGAGTATCTGTTTGATCATGCGCTTCTTAAAGGAACAGTGCACCCAGAAAGGACAACACTTTGTCATCATTCACGAAATCTCATTGCATTTCTGTATATTTCTCTGTAAGAAGATATTTAGAAGAATGCTCAACCCTGGCATGTACACAAGCAAGAAATTCACAAATTCACCTGCCAGAGCATTTCTATCCCACATCTTATTATAGCACATGCTGCTACTATTGCTGTAATTAAATTACTGTCTCAAATATGAGCAAATATTCAATATATCAAGTCGTTTCATAATTGATGAATGTTGCAACATTAACACTTTATTATGCTTTGAAACAATCTGTAATGTATAAAGTGCCACATTAATAAATGTGACTTGACTATTAGCCTTTTAGAAGATTTTTAGAAAATTAACCTAAAACAATGACTGAAATAACTATTGAAACTAATTATATTATGATGAAAGATTACAAAGACCAATATTTTCTTATTTGGAATAATGTGCACTGATGAATCATTAAAAATAGGAGCAGAAACAGGTTTGAAGAAACAATGAATTCTTTTTGTCTTTAAAGCTGAAATTTGTCATTTCCGTATTACTATTTGTACCAAATGGAGACAGAATGACTGTTTTCAAACTAGTTTCCCAAACAACACTTTGAATGTGGCACACTTTTCAGAAATCAGCTTAATGATATAAATATAGTGGTCTCTTTCAGCGACTAAATGTATTTTAAATAACATACTTTGCTTTTAAAGAGGCTAAGATATGGTGATATTCGTCTGTGTAGATACCAGAAGATCAGACTGTTTGTGTTTAAGTACAGAGCATCCTATACATTCTTTGCTCTGAAATGACCTGAAAAGTCATCCATGCGTTGAGCAGCACTCACAAAGACAAGATTTGATTACGAGTGTTTCCAGCCCCGATACAAACACTCTCTCCACCTGCACGTGCACTGACCCGCAACTCCCTTTAAAACAGGATTTTACCGTTTCATTTCATCATTCTTTCACTTCAATTCATTCCAGCGTCGATAGACATGAAGAACCGCTTGTACTTTAATAATGTCGTATTATAAAAATGTGTCCAGTGAACTGTGTGCTGTCTGTCTTGTCTTCTACAGGGAATATCTCTCACTGAAAGTCTGTTTTTATTTGGGTTTTTCTGGGTAAGTTAATGTGTCAAAAAGTTACATTTAAAAAAAAAGAAGAAAATATCAGGTCTATTAATATTAATACAATTATTATCTACAGTAATTACATAATATATATAAAACTGTATTCATTTGGTAAATTAATTGATATATAATTTATACATTTAGTCTATTCTCTATATATTAGGTCAATATGATAACATGTATGGGTAATTTATAGTGAAAAATAACATGAATTAGACTTAAATAAATCTCATAAGCGTACAGTTTCGTAACGTTCTCAACATCACAAGTCGTGGTCAAATTTGTCTCGATACCAAAGTCAGAGATGATTCAATATAACGTAATTTCTCATCAAATTATGTCAAGAAATAATCTTGCTTTCTACATTCATTATTTCAGCTTAACTGAGATACTTTCACTGTATGTCGACAACTGTCACATCTGTCTCTATTTTTATTTCTCCTAAAGAATTTTCTAAAATGAACCTGATACTTCGCACGTGAGAAAACCTCTAAGCAATAACATTTTCCTCTTGGTAACGGAAGATAGGCATCATGAAAAGACTGAAAGCGAGGGAGAGAGAGATGCTGGCATGTAAACAGTCTCTATTGACCCAGAGAATCCCTTCAATAAGAGCACATCAAATATGAGCCCACGGTTGCCATGGCAGCAGACAAACACCTGCCATGAGTGACACAGACGCACACAACACACACATGGCTCTACATGCATGAACACACACACACACACAGAACAGAGAGGTGAACTTTGCATTAATGCTCAGATGAAAACACTACAGCATTCCTGCTTATCACAGACAAATAATGCTGTCATCTGTCTTTTTAATGTTTTTTTCCCTCAAAAATACAGTAAAAAAAGAGTAATGTTGTGAAATATGGTCACAATTTCAAATAACTGTTTTCTATTTGAATATATTTTAAAATGTAATTTATCCATGTGATCAGAAGCTTTCAGAGTTTCCAGCATCATTCGGAAATCATTCTAATGTTGAAAAATGTCATTTTTGGGTGAACTATCCAACATTTGCACTTTTACATTTCTATATATTTCAGAGTGAAATAGGAAAACCTGATGAGTAGATGATATTATTGGTTAATATTATTTATGATTTTGGATGCATCAGCAGAAAAGTCCTTTCATTGCTTGTTCATTACATTTTAATGAAACCAAACCTCTTCTTTAACATGCACTGATGAATTGTATAGCGTAAGACCACCGACATTTATTAATAAAGCATGTTGTGTTGTTGTTAAATACATGTGTCTCTCATCACGTACCTGTGTATGCCATATTCTTGGGGTTTCCGTACGGGGTTCCCGGCTGCACTGGACTGTACACCGGGTTCATGGTGGAAGACAGCCTGTTCTTACTGAGAGACACAGACAGAAAGAGAGAGAGAGAAACAGGCATGAACTCCTGCAACACAATCATCTGCCTAAAGAAATCAAAATGAAGACCAAATGCACACACTCTCAAACACGACTCAAAATTTGTAGGCCCTACAAGATGCATCATACATTTCCTGTATACCACAAAAACACCAGTCAGTGGCCATTTTTACCTGGTTTTGAAGAACTATGTTTAGCCCGGTTTGACCTCAGATCATATTTTACATGAGTCTGTAAAACTTCAGTTGAGACACAAACTTCACATGTGCTTGACTGCAGCTTTTCACATGATTTTGTTGTATTTCGCATGATAAAACCTTGTGTTTCAATGTAAGTATTAGATTACCATTAAAGTCAATTCAACTGTCTGCTGTAGTTTAAACTAACATTAAAATGTTTGGGATCAGTAGGATTTTAATTAATTAATTAATTTTTTTTTAAATAGAACTCTTCTGCTCACCAAGACTACATTTATTTGATTAAAAATCAGTAATATTATTACAATTTAAAATAACTGTTTTCTATGTAAATATATGTTAAAAATGTAATTGATTACTGTGATCAAAGCAGAATTTTAAGAATCATTACTCCAGTCTTCAATGTCACATGATCCTTCAGAAATCATGTTAAATCATTCTATTGCTGCTCAAGAAGCATTCTTATTATCATCAATGTTGAAAACATTTCCTCAGGATTTTTGGATGAATAGGAAGTACAAAGGAACGCATTTGTTTGAAGTTGAAATCTTTTGCAACATTATAAACGTCTTTGTCATTATAAACCATCCTTGCTGAATAGTATAAATTTCTTTAAAAAAAAAGTTATTACCACAATGTTTGAACAGTAGTGTAATAGATACTGTTTAATCAGATAACTGTGTTTACGACGGCGTTTTAGTGCCTCGTTAAAAAAAAAAAAGATCTAAAATTACGAGATTAAAGTCGCAATATTTCGAGAATAAAGTCGAAACTACGAGAATAAAGTCGAAACACCACGAGAATAAAGTGGAAATATTTCAAGAATAAAGTAGAAATTACGAGAATAAAGTCGAAATATTACGGGAATAAAGCCGAAATATTACGGGAATAAAGTGGAAATATTTCGAGAATAAAGTAGAAATTACGAGAATAAAGTCAAAATATTACGAGAATAAAGTCGAAATGTTTCGAGAATAAAGTCGAAATGTTTCGAGAATAAAGTCAAAATATTACGAGAATAAAGTCGAAACACTATGAGAATAAAGTCGAAATTACGAGAATAAAGTCAAAATATTACGAGAATAAAGTCGAAACACTATGAGAATAAAGTCGAAATTACGAGAATAAAGTCAAAATATTACGAGAATAAAGTCTAAACATTTCAAGAATAAAGTAGAAATTACGAGAATAAAGTCTAAATGTTACGAGAATAGTCTAAATATTTCGAGAATAAAGTAGAAATGACAAGTAAAAATCAAAATGTTACGAGAATAAAGTCGAAACACTACGAGAATAAAGTCGAAATTACGAGAATAAAGTCGAAACACTACGAGAATAAAGTCGAAATTACGAGAATAAAGTCGAAACACTACGAGAATAAAGTCGAAATTACGAGAATAAAGCCTAAATGTTACGAGAATAAAGTCGAAATGTTACGAGAATAAAGTCGAAACACTACGAGAATAAAGTCGAAATTACGAGAATAAAGTCTAAATATTACGAGAATAAAGTCGAAATGTTTCGAGAATAAAGTCGAAATATTATGAGAATAAAGTCGAAATTACGAGAATAAAGTCTAAATATACTGAGATTAAAGTCGAAATGTTTCGAGAATAAAGATTATATAGTTATAATATTTTGATATAGGCTATTCTAGCCTTTTGCTCATGCAAATGGCCCGGATTGGGAGCACCGGGAGATATTCCAAATCCCAGTTTTCAAAATGTTCAGTTTTATAAGGAAATACAAACAATATGTAGGCAATATTGCAATAATGTGTTTGTCAAGCGGCATGTGAGTCAATCATCTTTCCGATTACAATAACGAACGACGAGATATTATTTTAATTATAAATTAGGCTAAACAGTTTTTTGTCTTCATGCCTTATGATGATCCTTCAATTTATATCTTGCTATAAACTTGAAATAAAGAGCAAAAACACCTTTAGAATTTGTATTTCGTCATAAAAAGCTGAGCTGTGTGTAAAAGCAACAAAGCACAAAATTGTTGTGATTACTGGTTGGCTGGCGCGCTACAAATAATGAATGGAAGACATTAAATATTATGTCCTCATTTACAGTATACCATGAATAAAGCAGTTTCTGACTAGTCACTTAACGTTTACAGCAGAAAAGACGGTAACACTTTATTTTGATGGTCCCTTTTGAACACTCTGTTGACACTAAGTAATGTTGCAACTACATGTCAACAAACTCTCATAAGAGTATTAGTAGACTGTCTGCTTCATATCTACTAACTCCTTATTGTGTTGGTCTCCCAACAGATATTCTACTGACTATAAGTAACTTTGCAAGTACATGTCAACTTAATCTAACCCTAACCCTACCAGTCAACTAATACACTACTAACACTCTAATGAGAGTCAGTAGAGATGTAGGTGCAATGTTACTTATAGTCAATAGAATGTGTTAAAGGGACCATCAAAATAAAGTGAAACCGAAAAGACAACAATATAACGTATGTTAACAAATTTGAGTCCACTTCAATCTTTAGAACGTTTCATTGCTGTTTAATTAAACAGGCTGTGTGAGGAATGAGAGTTTGGACGTCACAGATGTTTTTTTGCGGAGTACGTGGTGGAATTTTCACAATAATTTAATGAATTGATTCATATAAATACAGCGATCTGTCATGCCACATTAAAGATCTTGAAAATCACATTATTGTAAGACACAATTTGTGTTTCGTCATAAAACTGATTTTGAAAGCTGAGACTTTGTTTTATATTAAAAGCACTAAAAGCACAAAGCTTAAGCTATTGCTATTGGGTGGCTGGCACACTACAAATAACGAATGCAATGGAAGACATGAAATATTATTTCCAAGCATACTGTCCCCGCGAGTATGACACATGGTATGATTTCTGCTAATAATCCCACATATATTTGTAGTGTATTAAAAAAGGTTTAAATAAGACAGAGAGAGCTACAGCGCCCCCCAAAGGAATATCGATTGAGTGTGTGAGCTGATGTTAAGATAAACAGTTGTTCCTGTTCAGTCTGTTAATAAATATCATATTCTTGATATTAAGCTGTTTCTGCGAGTCCTTAAAATTGACATCCCAGTAAGATGATGCGGCTGCTCGGATGCAACAATATTCAAATAATTTCCGGTGTCCTGGCAACTTCTCCAGGTGCTCTCAATGCGGGCCATTTGCATGCGCAATATAGGCTATACTCTTAAAATATTATAACATTAATTTCTACGATTTAAATTCTCGAAACATTTCGACTTCATTCTCGTAGCATTTCAACTTCATTCTCGTAGCATTTCGACTTCATTCTCATAGCATTTCGACTTTAATCTTGTAATTTTAGATTTTTTAAATTTTTTAACGTGGCACTAAAATGCCGTCGCACAGTTTATATCTGAACATTTAACTTTAACTTTTACTCATACACGTACAAATACAGGAGACTGAGTACACAAGTATATGGGAAAAAACCCTTTCGCTGTGCACTAAAGTTCAACTTTGCTGAACCCATTAGTGAATTAGCAACTGCAAAGCCACAAAAAACTGACTTCATTTTTGTATCAAAACAAGTTCAAAAGACTTATAATTTAGTCATTTCAAAACAGTTATAATTTATTATTTATTGTGCAATGTAGGGATGCATGATACTGGATTTTTGCCGATAATTTGGTAACATTAACATTTTATCTTATGATTTAACATTTGTAAATGGTCTAAAGCAAAAGAGTTGTAAAAATTCTTAAAATGTTTTAGAGCTCATAATTTGTTTAAAAAATATAGCATATTACACGATTACACAATGAATAAATTAGTATTTATAAAATATTTAATTTAAGTGTCATGTGATTTTCCTTTTCATGTAAGCTATAGCTTCTGACCTTTAAATCAAAACATACTTATGATTTTATGTCATCAATTACTGCTTTATTTAATCAGAAACACAGTCTAAATATTATATGTGTGTTTTGCTTTCATTTTATTAGAATTATTACACAATTAAAACTCCTTACTGAGCGATTAGGACCCGAGGGAGGCTGCCTGCTGCTGCACGTGCTATTAGGGTTTATGCTATCATACGCCGAAGGCATCATTCTGTATGTGCATTTTCAGTTTAAATGCGGCAATCCAAAACAGTGAATCCAATCACCATTCAGGCAAAACTTTGCTTCAAGAATGAGCCACAATGCTGACATGATCTAATCGCTAGCACACCCTGAGCACATGTGAGTTGATGTATTCCTCTAATCGGCAAGACATATCGGCATCATTTTTCATATCGGGCCGATGCCGATATTTACATTTAAAGCCATTCTCGGCTGATTCCGATATTGGTCCGATAATATCGTGCACCCCTAATGCAATGTGTTAATTATTTGAAAACAGAAGCTCTCATATCCTGTTGCTCATATTCCTTGCAGGGTCTGAAAACATCTTGCATGTGATGGATATTTATCAAGACTACAGAAAGAATCATCGAACAATGTTAAAAACGAGAAAACAAGTGCTGAGCATTAAAACAGCAGCAGAGTAGCTCCTTACGGAAAACAGTGTGCCTGTCTGTCTGTGTGTGTCCTCTCTCATTGTGCATGTGTGTAGGTCTGATCTCCCCTGAACACTCTGATGGCATTATCAGTCAGTCAGTCAGTCGGGGGAAAGACAGAAATAGAGGAAGAAAATCTCACGAATACAGGATCATGCGTCAGAACCTTCCCCTCGCACCTCAGCCACACACGGAGGAAACGGGAGAAGGCTGTGAGCCTGGAGCTGTTAGCATGTGTTCAGATGTGCCGTGAGTGTGTCACGAGTGCATGTGTGGGAGAGGTGAAATGTCAGAGCGAGCGTATTTATGATCTATGATCACACACTCACAAACACAAGTATGGAAGATCAAGGTCACGACATCTAACTAGTCAAAGCGGCTTGATGCTGCATGAAACACATATCAAAGACTCAAAAAAAAAGAGAGCTTTCCATTCCCCTAAACGTGCAAAATACAATCTCTAATTTTTTTTAATAAAAGCATTAAGTCATGAGAGGTGATGCGTTGCAGTGATTTAACTATGTTTAAGGGGGTTGCTTAACAAGATCCCTTTATCATAAAATCATTATAATGCATGGTCTCTCATGGCTTATTGCTTTAATAAAGTATACGCTTAATAAGAGATATAAAATGATATTATAAAATGTTGAATTAGCCCTGTTTGAAAAGGCATTATAAAAGTCAATATACACACGATTATTCAGTGACGATACATTAAATTGACCAAACGTGACAGTAAATTATATTTCAAATAAATGTTGTTGTTTTAATCTTACTATTCATTCATCAAAGAATCCTTAAAAAAAAATCGATCAGTTTCCACAAAAATATGCAACAAAATATTTCTTGAACAGCAAATCAGCATAGTAATGATGCTGAAAATTCAGCTTTATTCACAGGATTAAATGTCATTTTAATATATATTATGATAAAAAAAAACAGTTCAGTTGAAAAATAAATGCAGCCTTGGTGAGCATAAAAGACTTTCACAAATATATTAAAAAATCAGACTCAAAACTATTCAATGGTAGTGTATATTTAATAAATTATACATTTAATTTAAAACATATTATAATACCATTTTTTCATTCATGGTAAAATTAGGGTAAAACCACCTCTTATAGCTTTAAAGTCAACATGAAATCAAAGTCTATTTAATTTTTAAATACACATTAAGACCTCTTATTTTTCACCGGGAATGACCTGATACATAATGGCCTTTTTTTTTTTTTTTCACAAATCCATTTGAATATGAATCGGAAATCTATGACATCATCATAATGAAATCAAAATAGGTTACGAATGACATTTCATATTGACTTTAATAAGCTTGATCGGAGGAACAAACCCAGCAACGAGCAGGTGAAACCTGTGTGCTTCTCTGAGACAAAACACATCAAGGTCATACAAACCCTAGAGGAGAGAAACATGACATACAACAGATATGAGGCTCATCATAACAGCTGGAATCAGAGTGAACACAACATCAATAATGTCCCAACCCCAAAAAAAACACACACACAAATACATGCACACACATGGTGGAAGGTGCTGAGCACTAGACTGACCTCTTAACGTTCTGACTGGTGTCTGTTGGGTACAGAAAACTGAATTTGTCAGTGGAATGCCCGCTTGCCATTCTCAGTGAAGGAAAGGCAAATGAAGGAGGTAGGAAGAATGGATATGCAAATCTGGAAATGACAAAAAAGAAGGAAACAAACAAAACGAGAGCAGGTCGTGATTAAAAGGCAAACCATCAAGCACAAGCACAGCAGAGCAAAGCAAAACACAGCAAAGCAACATAAAGCGAGCAAAGCAGTGGCAAAGAGAGAGAGAGACACAAAGTGACAAGCAGCAGAAATCAAAGCTCACACACCTTCACACACTGATGGACAGATCAGTATGGGGTGAATAACAGTGTGCCGGGGACAAAAAGCGCTGGATTTGAACAGTTCTGTGAATGTTCTCGCGTGCATGTAGATTTGAGTTAAACTGCAGTCAAACCCACTTAATATCATTTACTTTAATGAGATGCTTATTTCATTCCCACACACTTTAAAGGGGTCAGTGTGCAGGACGAACAAGGAATGTCAGCTCCATTTCGCATTATTACATATTAAGGACGAGTTTTACTGCTTAAAGGAATGGAAATGAAAATTTGCTGAACATTTACTCACCCTCGGGTCATCTAAGATGTAGATGAGTTTGTTTCTTCATTGGAACAGATTTGGAGGAATGTAGCATTACATCACTTGCTTGCCAATGGATCCTCTGCAGTGAATGGGTGCCGTCAGAATGAGAGTCTAAACAGCTGATAAAAACATCACAATAATCCACACCATTCCAGTCCATCAAGACATTAGTCTTGTGAAGCCAAAAGCTGCATGCTTGTCAGAAACAAATCCATCATTAAGGCATTTTTGACCTTCAAACCATTGCTTCCAGTAAAAAGGTGAACTGGTCTGAATCAGGAGAGAAATTTGCACAGAACACCGTTTACAAGCCAGAACATTTCTAAACTAATATTTAGCTTGATTTTGATGTGAGAGGAGTACAGGAGATGGACTTTCTCACTGGAGGAAGCGTTATTATGGATTATGGACTCATATTTTGGCCATGAACAGCAACAATTAAAAGTTAAAACATGATGGATTTGTTTCTTACTAACATGCAGCTTTTCAATTCACAAGATGTTGACTGATGGACTGGAGTGGTGAGGATTACTTGTGTATTTTTGTAATGTTTTTATAAGCTGTTCGGACTCTCATTCTGACGGCACCCATTCACTGCAGAGGATCCATTGGTGAGCAAGAGATGCTAAATTTCTCCAAATCCATTCTGATGAAGAAAGAAACTCTCGGAAGGCCTGAGGGTGAGAACATTTTCAGCAAACTATTACTTTGCATAAATGTGCTTAAAAAGATAGTCCAGCATAAAATAAGTATCAATAATCACCATATACTGATGGAAAATTAAAGTCTAGACATCACATTACCCTTGATTCATGTGCAATAGAGGCCAGAGGAGCCTACAATTTTTCACCAATGCATTTCGATTATTTTTTATTTATTTATTTTTTTTAACGTGACTACAGAAAAAGAAGAAAAACTGTGGTATTGATTACTCTAAATGATAAAATAGGTTAACATTCAGTATGCAAATATATGTGAAATGTTTTTTTCTTCTTCATTATTTATGCTGTTACAAGTTAACCAAACCAAATGTAGATTTCCATGAAAAAAAAAAAAAGCATAAAAAATTGCTGACACAAAATATTTTGAAATGCAAACCGCTGCCATTAAGGTACTGCACAAACTCTGGGCCTAACCTTTTACATTTGAATCATTTCACATGGTCTAGTAGCACTTTCCAGTTTCTGACATATATAAAAGTATATATGCTGGATTGCTTGACTAACAAAAACCACTTGTCTTGGAAATGCCTGAAAGAACACAATCTCATCACATCGATGGCATTTGCATATTAAATGCATAGTTAGCTTTCTAATTAACTCCAAGCTTGCAAACATGCATATGCATATCCTATAAATTGTGTTGTAAAGTGCTACAAAAAATCCATAAAGAGCTTTTAGGATCCTTTTGGCGCAATGGACGCGCATTCACACATGCTGGATTAATGTCTTTTTTCAAATGTAATGCAAGTAGGAAATGCATCCAGGTAACAATCCTGCCTGCACACTTTTTTAAGGCTATATATTACGTGACTTCATAAGCAAGCCAACAACGCCCTCTAGTGAAGGTATTGTGCACCTGTGCTTGCCGTCATCTCTGGTTATTATCACTGCTGTTTAATGGACTATTGAAAAGGACATAAAGCAGGTTTGACTGCACTTTGTGCATGTGCATGTGCATGTTGTGTTTTATGTGCATGGGCGGCTCGGAGCTGCTGGTGTTCTGCAGACCGTGAGTCATTAATCAGGCCGTGACAGGATCACCTTGAGCTGCTGGTGGATGAAGGTGCCCCTCGCACCAGAACACAATCACCTCTCCTCTCTGCACTAATGTCTTCCTCAGTAGGCCAGTGTGATTGATGGCATGGTGAAGGATATCCAACTGTCACACAGACGTAACTGGGAAATCTACTGAAAACAGGTGTGTGTATCCAGAACATGTCCAGACGTGATGTAATCAGCTTCCTCTGGATTCACCGATTCTTATTATTATTATCAAATATACTAATGGAAAACGAAAGACCAGATAACCTGATTCTTGAGCAATGGAGACAACAAGCAGGGATGTTACCATTTTTCACCAATGAATCTGAGTGACTTTTTTTTTTCCAAATAACTTTATGGAGAATTCTGTGGCAGATTTCCATTTGTTTGTCAGATATGAATCATAAAACCATAAAAAAAAAAAAAATAGAGACTGAGATTTAAATGCATCTCAATGTGATCAAGCTGGCTAATTTTTTTCCAACTATTTATATAAATTACTTATAATAAATAATATTGTATTATATATGAATACAATCAATTATTTCTACTCTTATTTAGGTTAAGTTGAAGTACCACAATTGAGTACTTCACTGAGATAAAAATGAACAAAAACTAAGTAGAAAAATGGAATCAAAATGGAAACTAAATGGAGAATCTAAAAATAAACACTAATTCAAATGATTAATAAATACTACAACAGTATTTCAGATGGCCTGTTATTTCCAGATTTTTAATGATATGGTAATGCTGACAAACATTTGCATGTGGGCACAAATAGATGTGCATTTATTCATATAAAATGATTATATCGATGTTCGTGGTTGTTTGTTTTTCTGTTTTTAAATATGAACATTTTCCCCATTTCAACAGGAACAAAATATCATCATAAACCACATATACAGAAAACACAATCCTCAACGGCAGCAATGGTATTTGGAATAATTAACTGGAACACACACAGAAAAGAAAGAAGTTTCTTATGGCTCAATGAGCAAAATGCAGCACAAAATCCGAGACAGAACAGACTGAAGTGCACTCATTATCACGAGCAGGTATTATTCACGGCTTTATGTGCTCTTCTACAAGCCAAACACGCACCGCGGCTGATGAAGGGTGGAGAATGGGGTTGTGAGAACACACTCGGGTAACGAACCAGCATCAAGCGGCACCAGACTGCCCTTCCGTCGTCCCCGTAGAGTCGTTCATGGGAGAAGAGATGTGCAGGAAAATGGCTGACTGCTAATACACGGCTGGTTTAATGCATAGCAGAGCTCATAGATGGCAATAAAAACACGGCATTAACTGATATTAATGTATGCAGACGAGAGAGAGAGAATATCACAGAGACACAGGTGCTCAAGATTCCTCCTTGTCCTCATTAAGGGTTTCCTTTCCTCACTTACTTCTAGGGTTGGGAATCGATAAATGGTTCTGAATATTAAAAAAAAGGAACTAAATTATTTATCATGTTTGGTTACGTTTACAGTTCTGGAATGTCTGCTTCCTTTTTCATGCAAATGGAATAAAATATGCATTCACAAAGACATTTCTGAAAACAATGTAGTAATATATATATATATATATATAAATTATGCACAATTGTGCTTTCTTTTTGTCTTTTTTTAAATCTTAACAGAAATGGACTATGAGCTGTCATATAGAAACATGCAGAACTGTATAAATTATCATTTTAAAATACAGTATATGAATAAATATATTGTTTTTTCTTCTGTAATGCAACTGGAATAAAATATGTAATTATGTACAAACATACAGCCTCAAAATAATATATATATATATATATATATACACATATAATTTTACACTTTCTGTTCCTTTAAGAAAGAGGAATTATTGTGATCTAAATCAGAATCTGTCTGTCATCTCTGCTCACTTGCTTTCTCCATTCGACTGCCTTTCACCATCTTTCCCGTCCTCCCTCTGAGCAAATCAATACCTCCTCCTTTCCAGCGTCTTTCCTCCTCCTTTCCGTCCCTCCCCCTCTTTCCTCAATCTCTATGAATAACTCTCTTTTTTTCTCCCACCTTTTTTATCAGGGTGAATCTGAACACACTGCAGTGCCCTTGAGCTCTCGCTCCTCTCCTTCTCTCTCAGGCAGAACACAGAGTTTGGCAGTTATGCTGCCGTTATGTAACGCGCTGCTCTTTATAACACGTTGTTGAAAGGTGCATTGCATACTGCTCATTATATCTGCCCTGCAGCATCAGGAGACGGGAAACCAGATGAGGGGAAAATCAAGACATAAAAATCAACCATATTCATCTCATCTGCTTATTAATACGGTATTCAAGATGATGCGAATCTGGATGTGGTTTTATGATTCAGCATGAACGAATTGTATGAGCACAGCTTAAATCGAAGCCTTTGAACCTATAGAAAGCAAATCATATATTTAAAATGCATTCTACCAATATGTATATATTGGTATATACAAAAGGTAAATAATAACAAAATATTTTCATCTCACCAATACATAGTTTTTAATAACAATCCTGAAAAACACATTTTAATGGTCATTAAAATCCATTATAAATCTTAATTAGCAAGTAAATGACCAAATCCTGTAAAAAATAAATAAATAATTTAAAATAAAATAAATTTTAAAAAAGTATACATTTTTTAAAAATGATTATAATTATTATTTTTTTATTCAATAAAATGAAATATACAAAAATGTCCCTTCTAAAAACTTATTAAAAAGGGGCAGTAAAGCAAAAAAATCTGTAAAAATTAAAAAAATTAAAATGACAAAATAATAGTAATACAATAATGAATGAAAATAAAACAAATAATTTATGCTTTGTGATATAATAAGATCACTGATTTCATTATAAAATGAATGAGAATTACAAACATTCTTAAAAGTAAAACAAAAATGCATAATGAGAATTTGGGATGAAGTTGTTCTAAATTGAAATGGTAAAAAATAGGCTTCTGAAAAACAGGCTTCATTTTTTTCCTTTTTGAAATGAGAATGAAATACTAACATAGGTTCACGCGGGTGCTTGTGTCTTTGAAAACACATTAGACAGCAGTTGAGTCCGGTGGAGGTTTTCTCTGCTGACTGGGCAGTCAGGGTAGATCTAAGGACACACACTCAGCTCTCTGACCCCGCGGTGACCCTGTGATGATGATGATGTCATCACAGTGACATTGGGACACACCACTAACAGCACAGGACGTGGTTTCCTGCGACTCTGTGTCTCAGTAACGCTGCTTCATTCACAATCCAGACTGAAATGCTTTGTACTGAACGGTACGACTGCAACAAAGCAAAGATTTTGTTGATGAAAGCACTGTCTTCTGCTGCTTAGTCATGACTTTCATTCATTCAGAGATCCTCAGTCCAAGTACATGCCATATTTCATTTGTCCATTCAATAGGTTGTACTGTCTTCAGCCTTATTTTCACAATCCAAAGTTTTTATTTTCTAAACATATCCACATATTTTATTAATAAATGTTTTTATTCAGAAACACTACCAAAAAGTTTTAGAAAAGATTTTTATGCTTTATCAAGGCGGCATGTTTGATCAAAAATACAGTAAAAACATTAATATTGTGACATATTATTATCATTTAAAATAACTGTATCCTGTGAGAATATATTTTAAAACGTAATTTATTCCTGTGATAAAAATCTGAATTTTCAGCATCATTAGTTCAGTCTTCAGTGTCACATTATTCTTCAGAAATCATTCTAATATGCTGATTTGCTGCTTAGTAATCATTTCTGGTTATCATCAATGATGAAAACAATCGGCTGCTTCATATTTTTGTGGAAACTGTAATATATTTTATTTTTCAGGATTCTTTGATGAAGAGAAAGTTCAAAAGAACTCTTTTGTAACATTATTCATGTCTTTACTGTCACTTTTAATCAATTTGATGTGTCCTTGCTCAAAAATATTAATACAAATTACTGACCCCAATCACAATGGAACAAAATAATTCACAATTACACTAGTACACTGTACTCATATCACATTAAGCTGAACCTGACATGCTTCTACAGTTCATGTTTGAATATTAAAGCGATTTCAGGCTAGATGCCATATTTAAGTCAACGAAGGATTACAGGAACATGTGGTTCTCCGGCAGGTCTTTTGATTATCAAAACCGCTCAAGGCACATCCAACACCTGTTGTAAGTGATATTTCATCCTTATTTCAATTATTAATCGCTGAATGTGGTAAAAAATAATAAATAAAGGCTTTGGAACAATGGAGATCTTGAGCATAAATTATATACAATCTTACATAAATTTCTAGGATGGAGAGTTTGTAAATTTTACACCCTGGAAACATTAAGACTATGACGTTTTTCTTAGTGCATCAAAAATGGGTATCAGACAACATTATTATTATTATTAATAATAATAATCAAATTTAGATTCAAAAGCATTTGTTCTACTGTATATCATAATGTTTTGATGCCTCATTTCACTAAAAGCATAAAACTCTAGAGTGGAGCTTAACCAGACAGAAAGCGCTATATTTTTAGCATAATATCCCTCACAAAAAAAATATACAACACACCGGTCATCATAAAAGCATCAACCAAAAAGAGTTTTTTTCCCCTGCACTGACCAAAATGGCCACAGTGCTGCATTACAACTGCATATACACTGACCTCTGTGCGCAGAACAAGTCAATCTCACACAGACTTTATAACTAACTTGTGAGTTAACGTCAGGGTAAGATGTTTTCTCCCAGTTACGTGGACCAGCCTGAGGCGAACACATCTCTCTTCTCCTCTGCTCAACAGTACAAACACACTGAATTAATGATGCTGCTGCAAACAGCACAGAAGAGCCTGAGGGCCCAGCCATAGGGACATAATATCACTGACTGATTCCTGAACAAAACACCAGGATTCTGTGACCGGTTTTACTTTCATGAAGAGGTGTGTTGTGCAGAGAAGAAAGACACGCAACAGTGATAAAGCATACTCAGAAAGAGACATACATTTTTAAGGGGTCATGAACTGAGAAATCAAAATTCCCTTAATCTTTTGATATTTAAGAGGTCATTGCACTATAAAAACATCCTGTAAGTTACAGAACTCAAATTCTCAGTCTATAAACAGCTTATATTGATGCTTTATGATGTAATAGTGTGGCTAAACACCGCTTCTGCAGATGATGATCAACGCCTGCTTCTACATCACTGCCTGTTTAGCCCCGCCCACTGATTTATGCACATATCAGAAAAATGACAAGAGTGGTAAATGTACGTCTACACAGAAACCAAACGATAAACTGTGTTTGATGAACTTTATTTTTAATGAAGTTCCAGACCGCGTGCGTCAGTAAGAACTTGGTCCTTTGTTCAATTCATATTATTACGGATTCGTTTACAAACTATTCCCTATTGCTTTGACTTATTACAGATTGTTTGATATGTACTGAGCGTTTATGCGGTTTTGACCTAAATCACAGCAGCGTCCATCTGTGAAGGATGTAGGATGTCGAACATACACAACTATTAGTCAATCATAGCAGTGGGTGTTTACTTCCAAGTCTACAATCCTCCACGCCTATTCAAACAGAGTGTTCTGATGAGGGGGGTTAAAAACATGGCAGAAAATAGCCTATTACTTCTAAATGATGTTGTTTTTTGATGCAAAAATCTTGATGACATTATAAGTGGATCTCAGAGAACAGTACAAAATAAAAAACAAAGGCAGCTCATGACCCCTTTAATTAAGAGCTTAAAATATTAATATGTAGGCTGTATCTAACACCTGTTTGTCTCTTTCCTGATTTTAGTTCTCTACTTTTATTAGTGGTGATTGTTAAGTCAAGTATCATTACTGGTGCAACAGCCTAGCAACCACCCAGCAATACCCTAGAAACCAGCCACAATGCTTGCATGGGCAAATACCCCACAGATATCCTTCAGAAATCTAGTTGATTCCCATAATTCTCAGTTCAGATAGCATGTGAATGACCTTATGACTGGCATGAGAGCAGACAGACCAACAAAACACAAACCAAGTGAGATAAAGGACACGTCGCAGTCTTTTCCTCCCGTTCATCCCTCTTTCCTGCAGTGTGGGTGACAGAAGAGAAACGTTCTTCGCTCTCTCTTTAGGGGCGAAAGGAAAAGAAGGTTTTCTGTCTCCATCACTCTGATCTGACAGACGTGCACACACGCACACACACACACACACACAGTGCGAGAGGGGCTGAAGCACAGGGCGTCTGAATTATTTAGATAATAAGCGCTTAAAGAGCTGCTGTGAACAGAACAGACACCACCACCTGTGTATCTGTGAATGTGTGTGTGCCAGTGATCACGCTGTGGGGACAAAACAGTCTCTGCTGTGAGGTCCAGCTGTGTGAGCTGTGCAAACAGTGGGAGAAATACAAGCTAACCTACACCGTGGTGAACACACACACACACACACACACACACACACACACACAGCCTGGTGTCACACACAGCCTGGCTACTGTCAAAGACAAACATTTTCACACCAGAGCTGCATCATACAGCTGACAACAGATCAGATCATACATTTGGTCATTTAGGGGTTATGGGCCTACAAAAAAATGTGTGCAGCTGACTGATATCTGGTGCGAAACAGAAATAGCTTAAAATCCACTAACAAGACAAATCAATAGATAAATATCACCAATGTTAAGCAGTAATAAATATTAATCTATAACTAATTTACTGCTTGGTCAATTAACAGAGCAGACAAATGATGTTTTCAAATGTTTTTGAATGAATCTGGGGTAAAATAATTCTCTCTAAATAGCTATACAGATACAGTGTATCTTTACAGCCTACCACCTAAATGTTAATCAATAAAAGCCATTCATTTGTGGTACAAATGAACCGTTTTAAGGACTCTGTGAAGCAGTGAATGAAGGAATGAACTACCTGACATTCAGCGACGACCTGAGTGAATGAAAATCTTCCCAGACAGTCTCGTGTTTAACAAAGCCTGTCTCGTTCCGCGGCGCTGATGGGGTCGAGCTGAAGGCAGAAGCGCTGTAAATTCACAGCAGTGGTACAGAGCGTCTCAGCGCCCCATCCCCCTCACATCAGCTCGCTCGCTCTAGCATCCTTTTTTTTGCACTTGCCAAGGTCCATAAGATCAGTGCGAGGGGAATAACAGTGATTTACTGTAACATTTACAGATTCAAGCTGCAGGACAGTCGTTACGAATTCCGATTCCAATTCCAAGTTCTGAACAAGAACACGTTCTGAATTCCCTGCAGTAATAACGAGAGAATCAGTCAGACAAAGAGAAAGCTATTCATCCGCCGGTGCCAAACCAGGCGTAAATTTCTGTCGTATAATTTGGTGAAGGAAGCACTTCAACAGCTGAGAACGTAATTGGGATTCACACACACACATACAAAACATTCATGCAAAGCAAGGGATGCACGCGTGTCCACACACGTACAGTCATGGCCAAAAATATCGGCACCCTTGGTAAATATGATCAAAGGCGGCTGTGAAAATTAATCTGCATTGTTAATCCTTTTGATCTTTTATCTTAAAAAAAAAAAAAAAAAAAAAAAAAATCACAAAAATCTAACCTTTCATTGGATAATAAGAATTTAAAATGGGGAGAAATAACATTATGAAATAAATGTTTTTCTCTAATACACATTGGCCACAATTAACGGCACCCTTTTATTCAATACTTTCTGAAACCTCCATTTGCCAGTTTAACAGCTCTAAATGTTCTCCTATAATGCCTGATGAGGTTAGAGACACCTGACAAGAGATCAGAGGCCATTCCTTCATCCAGAATCACTCCAGACCCTTTAGATTCACAGCTCCATGTTGCTGCTTCTTCTCTTCTGTTCACTCATTTTCTACAGGGTTCAGGTCAGAGGACTGGAATGACCAGCAGAAGCTTGGTTTTGTGCTCAGTGACCCATTTTTGTGTTGTTTTTGAGGTTTGTGTTTGGATTATTGTACGGGTGGAAGATCCAAACATGGCCCATTATAAGATTTCTAACAGAGTCAGTCACTTATTGATTTTTTTATCTGTTGGTATTTGATAGAATCCATGATGTCATGTGTCTAAACAAGATGTCCAGGACCTCCAGCAGAAATACAGCAGTATATTTCATTGTACACATGGGGTACTTTTTATCCCTGTGTTCACCAAACCCATCTTGAGTGTCTGCTGCTAAAAAAATAATTTTTTAGTTTCATCTGACCATAGAAGCCAGTCCCATTTGAAGTTCCAGTCGTGTCTGATAACTGAATATGCTGGAGTTTGTTTTTTGATGAGCGAAGATAATTTTTCTTGAAACCCTCCCAAACAACATGTGGTGATGTAGGTGCTGTTTGACAATTTTTATTTTTATTTTTTTATTTTCTGCAATTCTCCAGCTGTGATCCTTGGAGAGTCTTTAGCCGCTCAAACTCTCCTTCTCGCCGTGCATTAGGACGATACAGACACGTCGTCTTCCAGGCAGCTTCGTAACATTTTATGTTGATTGGAAATTCTTAATTATTGCCCTGATGGTGGAAATGGGAATTTTCACTGCTCTAGCTCTTTTTTTAAAGCCACTTCACTAATTTGTGAAGCTCAGTTATCTTTTGATGCACATCAGAAATATATTCTTTGGTTTTTCTCAAGGGAATTTGGGCTTTGTTTTCCCTCCTATTTATATTTCTGTGAAACAGGAAGCCATGGCTGGATAATTTCATGTTCATAATCACCCTGGAGTGCTCAAAATTGTGAATATCAATGGGAATATACTAAGAATTTCTAGGGGTACCAATAATTGTGTCCAACGTGTATTTGAGAAAAAAAATTTTATTTCAAAATGATATTTCCCCCCATTTTAAATTCTGAAAGGTTAGATTTTTGTGAATTTTTTAAATAAAAGATCAAAAGGATTAACGATGCAGATTAATTTTCACAGCCGCCTTTGATCATATTTACCAAGGGTGCCAATAATTCTGAGCACTACTGTAGTCTATAAATACTGCATTCCATCTCTATGAGATTTAATACGATTCATCTAAATGTCAGTTTCAATACACACTATATGTGGGATTTTTTACTTCTGTTTTTCTCATATTGCAGACCACTAACACAACAGACATACATGCTGTGTGTCACTCAACAGGATCAATATCAGTTACAATGACTTTAAACTCATATAACTTTGGTGTTATTATTCCAAAAATACCTTGCTGCACAATTAAAAGGACTATTCAGGTTATGAAATATAACAAAAGATCCATATTACACACATTTGTTTGGACTACCACATAGTAACATTTCTCATTTATAAATACTGAATTATCTTTAATTACTAAAATACTAAAATACAATTTAATGATGATAAATTTATATATATATATATATATATATTTATTTATTTGTATTATCCCCCCCCCCTTCCAAGACAGTAATTAAATTTGTTTTTAATTAATTTAACTTCAGTTCTTAAAAGGAAAAACACACTATTGAAATGCACTACACTAAATACACCAAAAAATATTAGTTCAAATGTTTAGGGTTGGTACAATTTTTTTGTAATGTTCTGAAAAGAAGTCAAATACTCACCAAAGCTTTTTTTTTTTTTTTTTCCTCCCAAAAAAGAACATCTGAAATAGAAATTGTAACTAAGTCTTTTCTGTCACATTTGATTAATTTAATGTGTTTTCGCTGAATAAAATTATTCATTTCTTCATAAGAAAAATCATACTGACCCCAAACTTTTGAATGGTAGTGTAGTCTACTTTTGTTTTCCACAGAATAATGTAAATCATACAGGTTTGAAACAAAGCAAGGGGTGTAAATTATGTGAACTATCCCTTTAAATTGCGCTGAACCCGGAATGTTCCTCTAACTGGGTCAAGCACTAACTTTTGACTCACACAAGAGAAAACTTCTGACACAGCTGCAGTTAATGCTGGTAATTTGTTACAGGCTCACAGGTGCAGGAGAACAGATCTCACCTGAACCATCCGGAGAACCCAAGGGAAAGCCTTCAAGCCTTAATCTCTCCCCCTCTCTCTCTCTCTCTTTCACACACATACACACACACACACACACACACACACACACGCACAGACTTCATAAAAACACTCGTGAGAAGCTTAATTAGCTATTCAAAAACAATAGTCACACAATAGGTCCTTCCCTTCCCAGCGGCTCCCTAACAGGACCTGAATGAGAACAGTGCATGGAGGGGAGTGGCCCTCTTCCAAAAAATGCCATTGTTTTAACTGCCCTGCAAGAGCTTGTCCTCTCTGATTCTAAAAAGGTCCATTCTGTCTCAAATCCTGCCTTTCACTGAGGCACTACCTCCATTTTGTATAGGACATTATCCTGCAAACAATTGCCTCAAAACCAACATGGTGTGCCGAGATGCCCCTGTCAGGATTCAGAGCCCGGATCTTCTGTTGCCTCTTTCTCCCTCCATTTTGCCCCTGACATACACACACAGCGCCGCTAACGACGGCACAACAAGAGCTGCATTTTTAAGCTCCTTTCCTTTCTTCACCTTGACACCTTCTTCCTCCGTGGAGAAAAAGGAAGGAATGGTTTTCTTATCAAAGGGCTTGACTAGAAACACTACAGCAAACGATGCACTGTGTACAATACGAGAATTATCTTGGGGTCGTTAAGGCTGCATTTATTTGATTAAAAGTACAGTAAAAAAAAAGAAAATATAGTGAAATATTATTACAATTTAATATAACTGTTTTATATGTAAATATATTGTAAAATGTAATTTATTCCTGTGATCAAAGCTGAATTTTCAGCATCATTACTCCAGTCTTCAGTGTCACATGATCCTTCAGAAAACTTTAAGAAACTTTTCTTTTTATCAATGTTGAAAACAGTTGTGCCGTTTCTTATTTTTATATAGCCTATATACTTTATTTTTAGGATTTTAAGTTTAAGAGAACAGCATTTATTTTAAGTAGAAATCTTTTGGAACATTATTAATGTCTTTTCTGTCACTTTTGATTTATTTGATGCATCCTTTCTGAATAAAACAAGCAATGTTAACCATGATTTTTAACATCAATTTGTTAATATGAAATATCTATATGAAAATTCTCAAATCTGACTGCTAGGCTAAAGTTTAATACATTTTTATGCAAATGGATTTACAATGCTAAATAACTACTTATCAGGATGAAAATGTAATTCCACATTACAATGCATGTAATGTGATAACACCACTGCTGACTGTCACAGCATAGTTTGTACTGATTTACATATATTTTGTACAAAACAGTATTCATTCCAAGCTCAGATTTTTCAAAGTTATAAATATATAATATACCCAAATAAATATTGCTTGAGTATGCTTCACAAGAAAATACTATTTCCATACTTTTAAAAAATTTCACGTTTGGTTCAATATGCTACTTGTCTTTTCTTTGTAATTATTTGTGAAATATACTAGCAGTTTCTGAGTGAAAATTACTTATACACCAAATATTCTTCAGTAAAGATCAGATCACACACTAAAAAAAAAAAAAAAAAAGAAAAACCCTGACTAAATATGCAAAATAACTAAACTCACTCTCTGAATTAAACAACAATTTAGCATACTATAGCTTGAAAGTTTTAATGTTGCCTAATGCATGCTACTTTACACTAGAACCCAGTATATACTGTGTGTACGACGCACTAGTATTCCACGGCAAACACATGCATTCATTGAAGTTTTCTGTCCTCTGTGTCGTCCAGCGTTTCGTCAAGCCGCTGCATTCTTCAGATGGTTTTGTGTGAGGGAGTTCAGGCTGAACATGCTCAGTACTTGTGTGATGCTAAATTACGTTTGGCAGTCTGAACGGTACCCAAACACACACACACACACACACACACACACGTGCACGGCACACAGTGAGTCACTCTCTAACCAAAGTCCACGTTTACCTAAATGTGTTGGTTCAGCAGGATTTTTGTGCAAATTACGACAATGGAGAGGAGCCAGCGGCTGGCGGAGACCGTACCAAACACACACACACACACACACACACACACACACACACACACACACACACACACACACACACACACACGATAAACACTGCTGTAATGTCCTTCATCTTATCAACGGATATCAGAAACAATCACACACTTAGATGTTCTGACGGCAGCAGGTGGACATGAAAACTCTGCCAGCAGGTTTGACCTGAAGGCACGAGTGTGTGTGTTGCCCGAGGGTCTACAGTACTGCTGAGAGAGCGAAGGTGAGTAGATATGAGTAATGGAGGGGGCACATTAAAAATAAGATAGATTATCACTCTACTGAATACAATCATTTAATCTAAAAAGAGAAGCAGTCTACCTGGGGACCGTTTCAGAAAGGAGGTTAAGTGAAAACTCTGGGTTTTCCGTTTCAAAATGGGAGGTTTGTCAAACCCTGGAAAGCAGGGTAAGTCAAGCCCGTTTCTGAAAGAGAGGTAACTTACTCTGTGAGCCTAACCTGATCGGGAGCAGGTTTTCTTCGCCAAACCCAGAGTTTATATCGGTCTCCACCCCTGTTTTAAAGTGTAAGCGATGTTTAAATATGTTCATTCACGCTGCAAAAATGCTTTTCTTGTCAAAAATAAGTATTTTTGTCTTATTTCAAGTACAAATATCTAAAAATTCTTAATATGCATTTTATAGATGAAAATTGTCTAAGATATTTAGTCTCGTTTCCTGGGGGATTTTCCTTTTAAGTGCATTTTATGTAAACCAAGTAAAATTGTATGCCATAGGGTAAGAAAAATCTTACTGCAAACTGAAACAAGAATAATTTTAGTTTATTGCCCTATTGACATATAATTTGCAAAATATGAAAAATGCACTTTAAAACATCGGAGATGCAGAGCACATTACACTGAAAAAAAAAAAATTCATTGAATATACTAATTTTTTTTTTTAAGGTAAGTGATTGCAATCAATTTATTTTAGCTACATTTAAATAAACAAATTGAGTTGACTGACTTTCAACACACACACACACACACACATATATATATATATATATATATATATATATATATATATATATATTATATATATTTTTTTTTATTAAATGTAGCTAAAATAAATAGTTTGTGACCACTTACCTTAAAAAAAAAAAAAAAAAAAAAAGAGTATCTTTTTTTCAGTGTACAAGTCCGCTGAATGTAGATTTTCTGATAAATGACTTTCACTTGATAACATCTTTCTGTGACCTCTGGAAGTAGCCTAACCTAATAATCAGAATTTCCTTCAGGATTTTCAGTGTGGTTGGATGCATTGATGACAAGCATATCTCCACCATCGCACCTTCTGAGAATGAAAGTAATTACTGTATGGAATGGAAGGATGTCAGATGGAGGAGTAGTAGCTACGAGATGCCCTAACCACAGCTGTTAAATCAACACAAATTATTCACAATTTTTTTTGGTCATCTTTATTTCCTACAAATATAGAAGCAAAAGTTATTCTTGTTACTTTTGGATTTTAGAATTCTTCCAATACTTGTCCATCTCCTCTTCATCTGTCAGAGGTGCTAGTGCAGGTTCTCCCTCTTTTTTGGGAGCCTCTGTCTTCTTGCTCCGGCTCTGTGTATTAAATACCACTCCATCTGAAAGTACGTGATGGAGATTTACTACTAATCACAGAACCGGCTTTACTGACAAGATGCGCATGACAATCACATGTGATTTACCGTGCAGCCCTATGCTCAAGCAAAAAATCTAAGGGATTAATTCTTAATTTGCATAATTTTTGCAACTAACATTCCCATATTATGTGTTCAAATAGCTACAATCTTGAATTAATTTAAGAATTTTATAAAAATATGGCATGAGGACAGCCTGATTGGATGCTTTGAAAACTTTGAGAACCTCTAGGTTTAAAAAATGTTATTGTAAAAAAACAAAACAAAAAAAACCCAACAACAATCCATTAAAAATCATTTTCGGTAATTGAAATAAAGCTGAAAAAAAAAAAAAATTGAATACAAACTTAAACGTATTTTATTTTAGTAGCCAATGGAACATTTCCAATTTTCATTGTCGAAGTGGTACAATTACTAAAACTAAAAGTGAAATAAAACTAAAATGATTTTTTTTTTCTTTAAATGTACAAAATAATTTTATTTATTTTTTTATTACACTGGGTCTCAAGAAAACCATCTGGTGCAATAAAGAAACAAACAATAATGAATCATCAAGAACCTAAAAGAGAACCATAAAGCAACTCATGAACCCTAAAATGGAGAAAAGATATGGTTCCTTACTCAACCTGCGGTGCTGCAAAGGACCACCAAAGAACCTTCGGTACACTTAAAATGCTCCGAAATCACGTGTTACTCATGTCACAGCTGTGCGACATCTAGAAATAGACTTGAATGAGTATTTGGGTGGCTGTGAGTATGTGTTTATGATCTATAGCAGCTTTTCAAAGGAGCCGGAGATGCTCACACAGCCAGAGACTCCTTTGTTTACTCCCTTGAAAAGGAGACTAATCTTTTTTCATTTTAATATGTTTGGTGCGACAAAACCAGTAGGAGTTTCATTTTTCCCACAGAGAAATTCGGCAAGGCTGTGATTTCAGTGTCTGCCCACAGAAAGTCCAAAAATACGCCCATCCAGAAGCGTCTCAGCCTACACGCCGCTCGGATGATGTTTAGTAGACGTTTGTTCTCCTCACACAGTATGTGTGTCACACTACAGCGTGTGTAAGTTCTCCACATTACTAACAATTAGCGTCAGCATCGCGCCAAACACACGCTCACTAACAGCAGCCCGATCCTTCTTACTGCCACTTCCTTATCAAATTTTGGTCTAATTTCTCACTAATTCCTAAAAATGAACTCTAATTAGGCTTTAAAGCTCTAAAAGTCAAATATATACTCTCTTCTAAGTCTTTAAACAAAGAGCATTTGAGTTTCATAATCAAAAAATACCATCAAAGTGAGCATAATATAGTCTTAACTAAGGATCATCTTCGTAAGGATAATCTCGCTAACTCTAATACAGACCTTTCAGGTTGAGGTTGAGGGCATTTGCGAAAACCTGAAAAACAAGCCTCGTTTAGCTATACGGAAAGTCTTATATAAAAAAATAATAATAATGTAAATGAATGATGAAAGGTGCATTAAATGTGTTTGAATATAGGCCAGAGATGAATTATGAATCGAAAAACATGTTTAAATAATCTATAACTATCTTTACTTACCAAGCACCATGGTAAATCCCATGTTTTTTTTTTGTCTGGTTTTTTTTTGGACTCACAAAATAATTTTATTTATTTATTCACTTTTTAAACACCATGCCAGCATCAAGGCTATTTTCATGGCGATCTCTGAATAAATTATACAAGGTATACAATTAACAAAAGGCTATAAAAGACATTTCAGATGTACACTAGACAAAAATTCTAAAATACGACTCAAAATAAGTAAATATATATAAAAATGTGCACATTAAATGCAAGTTAAGTGAAGCAAACAATGCTAAATAAATAAACAAATAATTCTACACATTAAATGTAAGTTAAGTGTAACACAATGCTAAATAAATTAGGGGTTGACTGATTATAGGCCTGGCCGAATATCGGCATTGATATTAGGCTGGCCGCACACTAGAGGATTTTAAGGCCATTACGATTATTTATCTGTTCCCAATCAAGATGGAGCGTCGCTGAACTCAAATCGTAAATGTCAAACATGTTTGATATTTACGACTCTTCATTGGGCTGCCTCTGACGTGATAGCCAATGAGAGTGAGCAAGTGCCACCTACCGGATGTTGCGTGCTTCCACAGCTGAAGCTTGGCAGCCACAAACATGACAAGAAAGCAGAGAATATCACCCATATTCTTTTCTATACTTTGTTTTCCACTGTGAAACAGAACACGTGCCAAGAGAGCCAACGCCAAAGCTGACAACGTTGATTGTCCTCTATTTGTTTTTCTTCCCTAGTCACGTTTGATCTCGCGAGTGTCAGTGAGATCTCATGTGACTGTGAAATCGTTCCTACAGTCTTAAAGTGTGTGGTCTCGCGGTCTGGTTGAATTGTCCAGTGTGCGCGTTCAGAGGATTATAAGGCTAAAACTCGGTTGAACTGTCTTCATGTCTGTGGTCTCCCATGGTTTTAAAATAGTTTAAGATTTGAAAATCGTCTAGTGTGCAGCCAGCTTTACGTATTTTTATGGTTATTGGTATCAGTCATTTTCGAAACCGATTTGCCGATAAAATTATTTAAAAGCATTTATAGAAAGTTTTTGTCAGAGCTTGTTATTCATTTTCATACAAGACATAGGCCCATATACCGGTTATCGGTCTACTTGATCTGTAATAATTGGTATCAGCATATTATTGTTCCAAATTTTATTCTACAGATATGGTAAAGAAGAAGAAGAAGAAAAAAAAAATCAAATTCAGTTTCAGTTTTATTCAATAATTTAGTGCAATAAAAACAGTGCGCAGATAGGTACTATTTCTTTTTTCCATGATAACATACTTTTCACTAAAAAAAAAAAATTAGGGGTGGGCGATATGACCAAAATCTTATATCACGATATGACTAATTTTATATCACGATATAGTAATTTTTTTTCTTTTAAAAAGGTTTTTATGATATTAAAATCTTTGATACCATAAAATTTTCAAAATCCTTGTCACCAATGTCAATATCAAACTAATACAAGCCTAAAAATAGACAAAAAAAAAAAAACTCAAGCTCACTGAAAATAAATAAACAGTCAGTGATGAAATAAGTATAAGAAACTAACTGCAAGCAATTGGACAAAAACTACAATAAATAATTGTATACATTGTGTAAATTAATTAGTCTTCACTGTGTTAATTATATCCATCTATGATAGATATAATTAACACGTGTATTATGTATAGATTCTATACATACATGCCTAATATATATATATATATATATATAGGCATGTATGTATAGAATATAAAATATATAATTATTTTTTATTATTATTTCTTCTTATTAAAGTTACAAAAGTGATTTAGTCAAGAGCAGTGAGAGATTTTCTAGCAATGTGCTATGATTAATATGAATGGCAGACAGAACGAATATTAGACAGCTTCCCCTTTAAGACCGAAGTCCGGATCCAATATACTGTTACGTCTGCGTTTTCTCTTTTAGCTGTTTTCTCTCTCTTAAGACCTAAATCGCTGTCTTTATGAGGATACTTGCCAAGACTAGGATTCTGACGCATATAAGTGCGTTTATGTAATCGTTCAAAGTCAATAAAGCGGCAAAAAAAATAAAAAATGCGCGGTCCTCTCACATAGAAACGGAGACGGCGCACGCATATAGCTCTGTTGTTTGTGTTTCAACGGCTTAAAATCGGTTGTTTTAAAACTGCAGTGCTTAAAAACGCATGTCCATGCTACAGATGTAGTCCCTCGTTTAGGAACGAGCTCCTCCTTTTGTTCTGGTTCTGTCTCCCCGTCACGCCCCGTGGTGGTGTGTAAAGATCTCAGTCATCCAAATGATTAAAAAGTATCACCATAAACAATCTATTTTGCGACACCACGAAATAAATGATAGAACATAATATGAAACGTTAGACTTTTTATTTCGTCCATCCGATATATATCACATCGCACTAAATGAATACAGTAATCATTTAGTACCATATACCAAGGTACCATGGCATATGTCCAAAATACCATAGAATTTACTGAGATAGGCTACTCCCACAGGATGCTTTTGTAAAGCTAAAATAATAAGATTTAATAATAATAATAAATCAGGGTAATAGTAAAAATGTGAGTTGTATAATAATGTTTTTTTTTTTGTTGCAAAAATAAAGTGTTGAGAATTTTTATCTAAATATCTAAACTTTAGTAATCTACAGATTGCTACTCACAAACTCCACACGATGCTCTTCAATATGGCCACTGCAGGTCTGTTTCCAGTTCACAAGATACTTATGTTCAATAGTCTATATTTTATGTTACGTTTCACATTATTGTTAGCTGATCTCATGAGGAGATACTGATACCCTGAAACAGCATCGCAAATCTAATGGGATTCCCCTGTAGCCACCAGGCAGGATCTCCGAGCATTTCTGCTCCTGTTTATCAGAGGAAACCAACATCCCCTCAGGGTGCGTGTGTGTGTGGTTAATCTGAGCTCTATAAGCACTATTACAGTGAATGCATACGCTAACACTCAGCTGAGAGGTGCCGTCGATCATAGTCCTCTCATTTAACTGTGGATTTGGCTCACACACATCGTCAAAAAACCTCCATCCGTTTTTCCACTCAAAAATAAAACCACCTCCAATGAAAAAGGAGTCTCACAAAAGACGCATTAACGCACAAGTGCGCAGATACGTACGGTGACACAATTAACACGCTGCCACAGACTCGCATGCTAACATGTTTGTGGCAAACTGCAGACTTTCAGTCCTCGTGAGAAATATCAGCGGCCCAATTACTGAGAGTACGGGTGAAGAAGAGCTTCTCGGGAAAGTCTGGAAGTCGTGGGAGGACAATGTAGCAATGAATTTAGTCGAAATCGTACAACTTGAGTGTCCTCTCTACGTTAAAGTTCTCTAGGCCATCATTAGAGAAGACACACTAATGAACACCAAAAATGTGCTGCACTCGCTAACACAAGCATTATCAAGCATTATCTTTTATAGCCACTCTTCATATAAAACATGGTTTCATCCAAACCATAAAACATCTACTGGCATTTCTACTAGATTCTGAAGAAGTGTGTAGTAAAAAATATTATTCAAGGTTAGAAAATAAAAAAGATTATTGAAGGGCGTTTTACAAGAAAATACAATTTCAGCCTGTTTACTTCAAAATTTGACATTTCATTCAATGTGTTAATTGCTGTTTCCTTGTAATTATTTGTGAAATTTCTGAGTGAAAACGGTTTCTTTTTTCACTAAGAGTGTTGCTAGGTGGTTAAATATATGGATAAATAACCACTTAAGATTATATACTTAAAGAAAAGTTTTTGAGTCACAAGTTGGATCATTTTGCAAAGTAAACAAGTAAGCACTTAGGTTTCATACTAAGGGTTAAGAATAGCTTAAGTAGAGCTGTAGTAACTAGTCATACTGGCTTAGTATGCACACTAATTAAGACATTTTGTGATTAGGCCTGACTGTGATCTCAATGCTCGAAAAGCACATTTCTGCTCTTCTGTTTCATCAGAGCACCTGCTACTCCTCCAAACGACATGAAATCCTTTAATTATGACAAAAGCCCAAACGCTTCAGCATACTTGCAGCACAATCCATAAACCTTTAATAAGTTGCAGTCATACTGTGATGAGGAGCTTTTCTGTACAAATTGAATTTTGAGCTGATAATGAAACTATCAATGAAAACAAACGAAGCGTTTTCTGTATCTCTTTAGCCACTGTAATGTTAAGACCATCAATCAGAAAGCTATCGACGCTTTTATTGCAGGAACGGCACATGATGAGGAAGCCAATCCAAGCATCACAGATGCAGAGCAGAAACACCTCAGAGATTAATAAACGTCAGATTTCTGGCTTTTGGATTATGAACACTTCACATTTTTGTTGGGTAACTTTACATTTCATTGTCTGTGTTGGTTAGAGATAGAACAATACATGTATACACACACACACACACACACACACACACACACACACACACAAATATATTATATAACAATAGGAATTATTGTCATGTTAGGTTTAAGTTGAAACAATAAATAGAAAATTAGACTACAATAAAATCAACATCCATTAATAATAATAATAATAATAATTATTATTAGTAGTAGTAGTTGATTAATTCATTTTAAAATATAAGTACTTTGAAGAGCTTGACATTTCTGCATTTGACAATTATAAATAGATTAGATTACCTCAATAAAAAAATAAACCAATTATAAAAACCAACATATTAAATTCAAATAAAAATATAAATATTTTAAGGAGCTTTGTTTAAGTGCACAAATTGTTTTATTTCTGCATTTTGACACGATAACAATATATTATATGACAATAGGAATCATTTTCATGTTAGGTTTAAGTTGAAACAATAAATAATTAGACTACCTCAATAAAAACATAACATCCATTATAAATAATTATTAAATATTATAAAAATAAGTATTTTGAACAGCTGCTTAATTTATATATTTTAAATAATTTAATAACTTTTATTTATTGATTTTTTTTTTATTATTATATTTATTAAACAAATGGACGAGTTAAATTGTCATCCATTGTTATATCTGTAACTGAAGGAGGTAATAGATAATGTTGTTTTGCATTCCCTCACTAAAACACAAAGTACCCACATACTGGCCTGTGAATGGCTGTAGATATGAATTTAATTTAATAAACATGGCACCGAAATGCTCATGGATTAGGTCCAAAACACACTGACTGCTATTCTACATGGACCAATGTGCTGTTTCCCTTTGTATCAATCAGCCAGGAATGCAATGGCAAAAACATGCCAAAATAAAATCGATAACGCCATAAAAATCAATGGCACTGCAACCGAATGCATCGTGTATGGATGCAACAAAAAAAAAAAAGAAAAAAAAAAGAAAAAGAAAAAAAAGAGAAAGTAGAACTGTCGCTCGAACGCGCGTTACATTGTAACACCGATCAACAAAAGATCTTTATAGCGTCATAATCGCTGTTACATTGTTGCACATGGATGCCTCTGATTCTTTGATCGCGCCTCATATTTCCTCATAACAGCGCTTATGATCGTCTCTCTAGTGCGTTTAAAGGCCTCAAACTCCTTCAGACACCATTTTGAGCGTCTCTGTGTCTCAGCTCTATGGAATGTCCAAATGCATGACAAGGGAATGAACAAAGTCAGCTTGAAAAATCCCTCTCATTCACGGATCCGTCCCGAAAACGCCGTTAATCGACAGTCTGAACTCGAATGGGTGAAGCGAACGCGTTCGTTTTCTCTTAAATCACCATCAGGCAAATTAGAATGAGCTTCACCATCACTAACACACACACACACACACACACACACACACACACACACTGGCAGGAGAAAAGCATTGCTGCTGTTTGATGGCAGTGAAGCTCTAATGGTGGTTGGATGGTGTTTCTGGACTTTAGAAATGAAAACTACATCAAACGTGACTTACCAGTGCGAGATGGTTTAGATAGGTCACCCTGATCCAGTCTGTGGTCCCGGTTATAAGCGATCTTCTGGGTTGCTGAGGGTCAGTCTATTCTCCGCGAGTGTGAAGGTTTCCTCCTCCGGTTGATTTTTCAGGCTGTATGGAAGCACATAAAGCGATGGGGGATGGGGGATGCCAGAAGAGAAGAGAGGAAGGGAGGGGGATAGAGAGCGAGAGAGAGAGAGAGGGGGGCAGTAACATGGAAACACAAGGGGAGGACCTCTGTGTCTGACGCACGACTAAACGCACCAGTCTTTCAGTGCACCATCCATTCGCCATATGCACGAGCAAAAATCAGCCAATATGGCCAAATATGAATGCATGCGCGTGCATGAAAATAAACCACGCTTCATTCTGCCCTGATAACTCACATGCATAAAGATCCACGGGTGTGCAGGAACTGGTCATAGTCTGCGTGAAAACAGCCAGAGCGAAAGTCTGAAAAAATGCGCCAGTTTTCATGTCCACCAGAGAACAAGCACTGTTTCTTCAGGATTGTTGTATTTATAAGCTGGAAATCGTGGGCTTGTATCATCACACTTAAAATTATTAAAATAATATTATTTAAACAAACAAATATCATTGATCACATTTTTCGTAAACAAACAAACAAACAAACAAACAAACAAACAAACAAACAAACAAACAAACAAACACAGTGCTGGTTAGATAACTTACAAACTGTAGTCCGTTACTAATTCCAGATTACATAAAAAAAAATAATAATAATAAAATAAAAAATAAAAATGTAGTTAGTAAATACATGCAGTATAATATTTTCTCATTGACACAAAAACCTTCACAAAGAAACTGATGAGACTTTGGTTCGCGCGCCCTCTGGTGTCTGTAATGCACCTCTATAGTACGGAGAGAAAGAGACGAAAGTATTTTTATTTAATTTTTTTAACACCGACGACTCAAGCAGTTGAAACAGGAAAATATGTAAACTAGTGTCATATTTCAACAAGTGGGGCAACGAATAAATGGCCTGAATGGCCAATTTCCCGGTGAACTGGATGAAGAGAAAGCAGTTCATTCCGCTGGAAAAGATCAACAATGCCATCTAGAGTTTCCAACACGTTACATCACATTTCATCTGTATCAGCTTTCCTTTTGTGTTCTTGACTGATGCTTTGAAACTTACAAGATATATTACTTAAATGATCTTACAAAAAAGTAACTTAAATATTGGACAATAGTACATTTGTATACCATGTCATATTACACAGTAGCCTAAACAACTGAATTTCCAGTATGGTATCAACATATCACCATGGTACATGTAAAATACCTTTATATAGTTTTCATTTAATGTGTCACACATTTTTTTGTGCGTGCCAATTTTGTAAGCGGTAGGCTAGTGCAACTTCTAGACCAATGTCAGAGCATCAGACCAACAGAGCTCCAGTTCTTATGAGATGAGGAACTCAGCAGCGCCCTCTTCTGACAGTGAGCAGAATGTCCGACAGTATTATGAATGTACAGTGATGGAGATCTTAAACATACAAGACATTTATATTTAAGTCACTCATTAGAGCAATGGTTTTCCAGCAGATTGAACCTACAAATAAATATTTTAACACTTTCCAAAATACCATGGTAGTTTTCCATGCTATTCTTGATAGCACCATATTGCACAGTAAATACCATAGGACATAAATCAGTTTCATGAATGACTTTTGCCGTGCAATGATTTCTATAGTACTCCAAGATATGTCCAAAAATACGATGGTGGTAAAATCCAAAATGCTTGATGATAATGATACTGCAAAGCGTCTAAAGCTCTGAACAGGTAACCAAAAACACTGCAGGCTCAAATCAGCAAGGCCGAACCTGGAAGACATAAACTATCACCTTGACTTAATTTACTTCAGGTGGCTTGTCTTTGAAACAATTGTACTTCAAAATGATTATTATATTTTGGCATTTATTTGCTTTCTTCTCTGTCATTTTAGATAATGTGTCTCTAATCTGTCAGATTTTTTTTAAAACTAAACTTTATCCATTATTTATTGTCTTTAACAAATTGTCAACCTCTAAAATATAACTGTTGGCACTTTTCAGTAAGCTTACGCAATTTCCTGGTAATTTTCTGCCTGGTACTCTAAATTATTTATTCTTTTTCCAGTTATAGTATTTATTAATTTATAGTGGGATTAAAACCATAATTTTTACTTAAAAAAAAAATAAATAAAAAATAAAAAACATTCACCCAAATATTCTGTCATGATTCACTCATCCTGAATTTGTTCAAACCGGCATGAGTTTTATTCTTCTGCTGAACATAAAAGAAAATATTTCGAGGACTGTGGTGACAAAACTGTTGCTGGTCCCCATCAACTTCCTTAGCATGGAAAAATATTCTATGGAAGTTAACTAAATAACAACAACAACAACAACAACAACAAACTAAATTAACTTAAACTAGCAAAAATAAATAAAAATGACAGAAACAAAACAAAAAGTAAAAACAGTAAATATAAAAATAAAACCATAATAGACTATCAACGATACTAAAATCTTTATCTCATTACGTAAACGTCCTAACTGTTTTCATCTGTAAACCTCAGGCTTTGACAGAAATCCTCCCTGTTATGAAACCGAATCACCGCTAGAGGGAAATGGAGGGCTATTCTCATTGGACCAGAACATCTGTTGGGCTCCACCCAAAGAACTGCGTGTCCTCAGCTTGGGAACAATTTTAAAAGTCTCACTTGTACCATAAACTGAGCATTTAATGAGCTCAATGAAACTTTAAAGTAATTACATATGATCCAAACTCAGCAAATTAATCTCAAATAATGCTGTTTGAGAATCCTTTAGGTGTGCATGCGTCTTTATAGCATATCTACCATATGTGTCTTTTAGCAGATACTAAACAACTGAGAAGAAACCTTGTGCAGGTTCTTCGAGGAACTGCCAATGTATAGGTACTAAATGTGCTACTAAACGTGTTATGCTGGAATGATCAGCAAAGTAATTACATAAGGACAAATGACATGTAATTGCTTATGTTTGTGTGATTAATTTCATCTCTTCTCTCCCTGACAGAACAGAAAAACACGTTTATCTCACCCAAGTGACTCCTGTGGCAGAGGAGTTTTTTGAAGTATGAGTAACAAGGTGTGGTGAAAGCAGACATGACAAGGTGCCAAAACACCCCTCACTCATCACCCTAACCTAACACAAGCAACACTGAGCAGAGGCGTGTTTAACAGGTGAATGATCACGACACAGGTGTGGAGAGCAGAGGACGCTGCGTTATATGCTAATCAGAAGTGTTGACGAGCCAAAGCGAACCACTGCTGCCGCTGCGTGTGACAAAAGTCATTTATAAAACCACAAGATCAAAAGATCTCGAAGAAGTCACTGAGGGGTATCATTTTCATGCCAACTTCTGTGCTGAGATGTTTGACACAATCTTTACGACAGACTGACTGCAGGTGATGAAATCCGATCAGTTTGTTTCAGGCCAGATCACATTTCTTCAAAAATCACTAATTTGGCTACAAATATGCAACATTTGGGTGTAGACTGCAAAAAAACAAACAAAAAAAATCTAATAATATTTGAAAATATCAAAATTAAGTGAATTTTAAAACAAGAAAAATCTGTCAAAGGATAAGAATTTTTTTCCCCTTTGTATTAAGTTTGTTTCTTACCCCAGATATTTTTGTCTTGACATAAAGATGTTTGTCTCGTATAAATTCACAATGATTTTTGTTGTTGTTGTTGTTCTAGAAAACAAAAGTCATTTTGGTTACCAAGTAGATGCATCTTGATCTAAAAATGTTTACATCATTTAGCAGATACTTTTATGCAGTGATTTAAAACAGAGAAACATAAGCAATTGTCACAGAGCCAGCAATATTCATAGTATCGAATGACTTCACTAAATGTGAATATTTAGATATTTGTACTGGGAAAATAAGACAAAAATACCAAGGAACGAACTCATTTTTGCAGTGCAGTTCTCAAATCGTCTCACATTTAAATCCATTCCACAGATTTTCCCCTGAAGAATTCTATCTGGTTGTTGTAAATGCGACTGTGTGGACTGAGAGAGTTTAGAGATTCCACCTTGTGGAAACCATGAGAAATGCAACAGAGGGCTTTTTGTAAGTTCTCATCACTCTGGTTCTCTTGACAAAAAGCAAGTATGGATTTTCTTTTTAATTAGCTTCATTGCAGAAAATGAGCTCTGTGGCCAACAATGTACATGTTTTGTTTATCAAGATAATCTTCATAAAAGAACACAATGTTTATGCATTCAAAAGCCTAAAAGCAATCACTAGACTTAAAAAGCTAAAGGTAGACTATAAACAAACTACACAATGGTTGCATGACTGTGACGCCACCACAGCTAAGCTTCCGACAAATCTTTATTGTAGATCTACCAGTCAGAACGTTTGAGTTAGAATAGTTGGCAAGAACATTAACAGATTTTCTATTTGGCATGATGACGTTTAATGTCCCAGACAACTTCTGCAGCCCCATATAGCCACTTTTCAAGTTCCGTTATTCTACTAGTTCACATTTTCAAGACAAGTAAAAGATTTAAAAAAAATCACGAGTGTGGTATTACAGATGCATTTAATGCCATAGAACAAAATGTGAAATATCTTGAGTTTATTGTTAACCACACACCTTATTTCAAGCATTTAACCAAAAACCCAATGACTTTGGGACATGGAACCTGAGTTTTAGGAGTTTTAGGACTCACATGCAGCATTAATTCAGAGCACGTACATCTATTTATCACATACTCATTCGTACAAAAAGTAACCTGAAGTCAACAAAGTGGGTAAAACTTTACACACAGGTCAACTTCTGTTCTCACAAACATCATGAAGGCATCCTGATATGTGTAGTCCAGCTCATTGTTGCTTCTCTACACGTCTGTCTGGTCTCTCAGATATTCCAGACTGTTTGATCTTTTTTTGTTTGTAATTCTGCATAGAGTAAGAAAAAAAAGAAAAAAAAATCACGCTTTTCCCTTTGTATTTCTTCTCTTTTTTCTACCAGGTCCCACAGAGATACTGATGTGACTTTGAATGAAGAACCTGAGGGCTGAGCGTTGATGTTGGTAGGCCTCGTGAGACGCTACAATCTCGTATGACTTCTAAAAAGTCCTACAACAAGCCCAGAGAGCCTTGATTCGGCAGCCGCCGAACACCGCCGAGTTAAAACGGGACAGAGTGCGAGACAGACAGAGAGAGAGCGACAATCTTGAGACGTACGTTTGGCAGGAACAAGGACAACACATGACAGCCATCAAGAAGACAAGAAGATATTTCAGAGAGACTCTTGTCAGAAAATAGTCGAGTCGTCTGTTTGTTGTCAGAGCCACGTTCGCCGTTCAAAATTGCACTGTGGAGAGGTAACTGCGGTCAATGATTGTTTTGCCAAGGACAAGCAAACATCTACCATCTGAGTGTTTTACATCATTTAAAGAATCTTGATGCCTGGAGGCAAGAATTTCAAACGGCTGAAAAAGTGAACGTCGTCTTATTGCTTCATTACTGATTGCGTTGAGAGACCTGCTGTTGCCCTGAAGAACGTGAGCGGCGTATGTTGAGTTTTGGAAGCTGGTGTTCTCATCAGGCTTTTGAGAATGTTTAAGCTTAGCTGGTGAATAGCATTGCTAAACAAACCAGTAAAAACCAGCGTAGAGATGCTGCAAAGCCGAGATGCCACATTGTCAGCCATATTGGAAAGGTTGAAATCTGGCAATAAACAAATGCAAGTGAACTGATAAAGTAAACTCAGCTTGTGATGCTTTTGAAAAAATGGAAAAGATTTTTGAAATTAAAAAGATACATTCAAATAAAAATACATTAAAATACAGAATGATTTATTTTTGAAGTTAATAAAGTTATTGGAGTACATTTTACAAGACAATATTTCAGTCTAATTCAAAATTTCATGTTTAATATAATGTGTTATTTGCAGATTCTTTGTAATTGTGAAATTTGCTTGCAGGTTCTGCGTGAAAACTGTTTACCAACCTTTAGATATTTTATAAGTGACTATTGAAATAGACAGTTATTGTTAAGTAAAGCTAGAACTATTAAAAACTTGAAACTTAAAAAAAATAAATAAAAATGAGAAATAATATAAAATAATGAAAATGAAATTAAATACATTAAAATAAGCAATAAATTAAAATCCATAATGTTATGTGAAATATGAGTAAACAATAATAGTACATAACACTGAGCATAACTATTAAAAAAATAAAATTCACTGCATCTAGATTTTTTTTTTTTTTTTTTAATGTACATTTCCATTACTTTTCAAGTCCTATTTTAAAAATTACCAAACAATTTGTTAAAACGTATTACCCTATTTTGTCTCTAGTCAATGTCTTGCTGGTTTGTTGGAGCATTTGTGTGTGAGTAATGGTAATAGGTTGGCTAATGTTTATTTCTGATGAGTCCAACCTGCGATGCTGACCTTTCCGAGATGACTGACCTTTTGACGTATGCTTTTTACACCAAGGTGAATTGAGAGACAAGCCATTAAAATAATTATAAATGTGCATAGAATGAGTCACATACTTGAGCATTAGATTTTAATGTAGGAGATTTAGCTCCTTAAAATCAGCTTTGATGGAAATATTTCCATTTTTTTCACAAAAAGCAGATCAGACCAATATTGGCAGCCCTCCTGCAGTACTGGACAAGACAGATTAGTTAAAGTAAAGTGAATGATCTCTAGAGAAACTTTTACTCTGACTTGTAATCGTAGATTAGCTCTCTCATTATAAAGCCACGGTGACCTCTGGGGGTGCGGAGGTCTCATAACAGCACTATTGCTAAAGAGGCAGCTGCGATGAGGGCTTCCAGTTTGGCTTCATTAAAGATGAAACAGAAAACACAAACACCCACTGATTGATACGAGGGGTTCCGTGTAAAGCGCCGCGCCAGACCGCTCTTCTGATTGGACTTCTGAAGATGTGTCTGTCTATCCATTAACAGCCCATTATGTTCAGTAGCAGAGCTCTTATGCACATCTCTATGAACACCTCACCACTGACCTCATCAAAGGGCCACAGAGAAAAGAAGAACGGAGGAAATCAAAGAGGAAAACAATCATTTAGAGCTAAAGTTCCTGGAAAACAGTCAAAATAGAGCTGTGAAACCTGCTGTTGAATTGATTTGCAATTTGAATTTGAAATGATAGAAAATTAATTGAAATGCAAAGAAATTCATATAGTGCAAGTTTTAACTAGAAAAGCAAAGACAAACATGTTTGGCAGTTTGACGATAGATAGATAGATAGATAGATAGATAGATAGATAGATAGATAGATAGATAGATAGATAGATAGATAGATAGATAGATAAAGTAAAAAGTCAATTTTCATTTCATGTTGACCCTTCTTTACTAACACGCGCGCGCGCGCGCGCGCGCACACACACACACACACACACACGAGTGGGCCTGAGCTTAGTTTGATGTGACTTTGAAGTAAAGCTCGGTGGAGTTGTCTTCCCCTGAGCTTTCCAGCTGTTTCCATTTGTATTCACAGCAGACAGCGACCGCAGTCACAGCTATATAATGCTGAGAACTTCCTGTAGATTCATTTCACTTTCCCCAACTTTCTTCTCTGTCAATATATTTTTCTGTTTCTAAATTTAGTTTTTTAATACACTGACTAACTTCACTATTTGCTTTGAGCATGCATTTATATTTTTTCATTAACAATGTTTATACTTCAATTGCAATTTCCATATTTGATTTCAGAGCAGAGGGATTTTCAGCCTAGTAAAGTTTTTAGGGAATGAATTGGGTTGAAAGATCCACGACGCTCCCGTAAATCACTGAACTCTGTGTGTACAAAATGAGATTAAACTCAGAAGAAGAAAAAAAAAGGCAAATCAATTTATGCAGTTTCTATGCAGTTTTGAAATAAGTCATTAAACTGAGAGAAAATATGGAGGTGATAGTCTCATAAGTACACAACTTTAGTTGCACATTATTTTGAGATTGGCCAGCAGGAGCTTTCAGCTGATGCTCTGGTCAGGATATCAAAGTGTTGTTCCTCTCAGAGTGGAGAACTGCCCATTTCTGCTACAATGGGGAAACTGTGAGTCTCAGCTCCCTGTTTATTAAGGAAAGAACTTTCAAATGTTGTGCACTGCTAAGTCTGCACTTCTCTGCTGGAGTGAGGATGAATGGAGCCAGTGGGGGAGAGAAAGAGAGAGACCATCAGAATTCAGAAAACAGCAGCTTCATGCACTCACCACCTGGGAAAATGATGCTGCATCAGCAAATTTCTTCATTGCACTAGTTCCATGTATGTAGCCTTTATCATACCTAAAGCGTGAATATAACTCTCTGACACTCAGTAGTCAGCTGTTTTCTTAGTCAGCTTAGAATATCACACTAACATTTTGCTTACTGAACAGGGCTAAACAATCAGATATGGCCACATTTTTGCCATCAATATTTGATATTATTGATGCTGCCTCGTGAGTCGACTCCGGATGTCTTCACTGATTCTCACATCTCTATAGCAGTGATCCTCAAATCTGGCTCGCCTGTGCCAGACCGCGTGCGTCGGTCGTCGGATAGCTGGAGTTGTCGCAGAAACGACTTTTCCCCATACTTTTATCCTACGTGATGGTTACTTTAAAAATAAATAGGCTAACAGTCATAGTAAATTTAGTTTGTAATTAGACATGCTTCTGTGACAGCTTTGTAGTTTAATCGATGCTTTGTATTATGCGATGTTATGTTTAATGCAATACAATTTGGTTTTCCATGGTTAACTATTTGTGTTCAATCATTAACCTTAAATCATTAAAAACTCACATAATTAACAAGAATAAAAATCAAAAGTTTTCATTCCTATGCATTTATTTGTTTACTAACTGCTTGTTTTCTTAAAAAAAACAAAAAACTAATTAACACTAGCTTTTCTAATCTTTTGGTATTCTATCTATTTGTTTTCTTTTTATTCATTATACAATTAATAAAAGCAAAAAGGCCTCTAACACTAGCTTTCTCTATTCTTTTTCTATTCTATCGGTTTTCTTTTTATTTATTTGGCTATATAATTAAAAAAAAGAAAAAAAACTTGCAACATGTAGCCTACTGCATTAAGCTAACTGAGACTTGTTATAGCACTTACATATATTACTCTTTTGTTGATTTTGATTGCTTCCATTGCCCTCATTTGTAAGTCGCTTTGAATAAAAGTGTCTGCTAAATGAGTAAATGTATGTATTTTTAATATCAATGCTGTTTAAGACAATAGCTCCATCCCCTGATTATTATAAAGTGACAAATTCATAGCTCATTTAAAAGGTAATGTCACTGCTAAATTAGAGTGATTTGGACAGTCACGCTAAATGGAGTCTGAGTCGATCTCTGAAAAACCTGGAACCGAAAACCCCTAACAAAAAGTTAATAAGGTTTAGGATAGACTACTTCAGTTGTCTAACTGCGCTCAATGTCAATGTGAATGAGATGACCAATCAAATCAAAGAAGGCGCTATTTACTATTCAAATATGCTGCTCTAGCACGACCCTTTTCTTCGCGCCTCAGCACTGCAGCAATTCAGGTCCCGATCCCCTGCAGCCATCCGGCAAACTGAAAGAGTATCTAAAAGAGCTCGGTGTTGTTGACCACTCCAACTGTTACTGCAGAAACCTGCACGCCATTGACGGCCACAGCGAGTGCGTTTCCTGCCTGGGGAAATCCCATGCAGACGCCACACTCTCTGGATCTGATTGTTCTCACTGCGAGAACATCAGTTTTGCCTCTCTGCATTCGCGGATAGCTTTCTTTTCAGAGAGCGACTCCGCCCCTCACACTCTCCCGTTTTCTTCCTCCCAGGGACCTGTGAGGAAAAAGCAGCGGGGCAGAAGACCTCAGTGCCGGTTGAGAGCGAGCTCATGTCGGCTCAGAATCCGTGTGCCTCGCTCTCACCACACAGAGAGGTTTCCCCCGTATTCTTTACCCAGCCTGACCAGCGGCCCTCTGCCAGCGTGAGCGATCTGGTCTCGTTTGGGGGGAGTGAAGAAGAGCTGATCAATTGACAGCATGTCATTGGCAGCGTCGGACGCAGAGGAGCTGATGTCCTCTCGAAAGCGATGGGAGAGCTGGGATTGGAGTGGTCTCCACCAGAGGATCCCTCTCGCAGCCGTCTGGATGAGTGGCTCCTGCCGGGGTGCCGTCAGGCCCCTCGCCAGCGATCCTCGCTGTTCTTCCCTGAAGTTCACGACGAGCTCACGAGGTTATGGCTCCCCCTACTCTGCTCGCCTCCGCTCGTACTTCTGCTTCATCCACCCACACTACAGTTGACGGTGCTGAACAAAAGGGCTACGAGAATATGCCTCCTATGGATGAGTCAGTGGCCGCGCATCTCTACATGCCCTCTGTTATTGGCTGGAAGGCAAAGGCCACCCACCCGTCCAAGCCATGCAGGACCGCTTCAGCGCTCGCTGGACACTCCTTCGCTTCGGCTGGACAGGCGGCTTCGGTGCTCCACTCTATGGCGGTCCTCCAGGTCTTTCAGACCAAACTCCTCTCTTCCATGGACGAGTCTGATCCTGAGCCTCTTAGGGAGTTCACGTTCTATGCTCGGAGGTGATGAATCTGCTGGAAAAAAGGAGCTATAGAAAGAGTTCCTCCAGCTAGAAGCGAGTCAGGCTTCTACAGCCGTTACTTCCTCATCCCCAAAAAGGATGGCGGCCTCCGGCCCATCCTTGATCTCAGACGCCCGAATTGCGCCCTCATGAAGAGGTCGTTCAGGAAGATCAAGCTGAAGCAGATCCTCTCGCAAATTCGCCCAGGGAACTTCTCTGGACCTGAAAGACGCATACTTTCACATCCAAATAGCCCCCCCATCACAGACGATTCTTGAGATTCGCCTTTGAGGGAGTGGCTTATCAGTACACGGTCCTTCCCTTTGGACTGTCTCTGGCCCCCCGCACTTTTGTGAAGTGCATGGACGCAGCTCTTTCCCCTCTAAGACAGATGGAAATCCGCATTCTCAACTACCTCGATGGCTGGCTCGTTCTGGCCCAGTCAGAGGTGGAGCTATTATCGCACAGAACCCTCCTCCTCAGCCACCTAGAGTGCCTGGGACTCAGGGTCAATTTCGCCAAGAGCACGCTGTCCCCCAGCCAGCGGATATAGTTCCTGGGGACAGTTCCCGAGCCGTAGTCGTGCCAGAACGTGCTCTGGCCATGCGAAAACTCACTTTCCAAACTCACAAACCGACTTTCGGCCATTGCTCGAAAGAGGAGAAAGGGCTCCACATCAACTGCTTGGAAATGCTAGCAGTATGTCAAGCCTGCCAGTTCTTCCTGCCAGACCTAAAGGGATACCACATGCTAATCCACTTGGACAGCATGTCAGTGGTGTCCTACATAAATCACCAAGGAGGCCTCTCCTCGAAACGCCTCTGCCTTCTGGTAGAGTGCCTTCTGGAATGGGCTCAACCCAACCTGTGCTCGCCAAGACCAGCACATATACCGGGCAAGTTGAACCAGGGAACGGACATGTTATCTCAGAGCAATGTCTCCTCAGAGGAGTGGATGCTCCATCCTCAGACGGTTCAGAGGATTTGGGAGATCTTTGGCAAGGCTGAGGTAGACCTCTATGAAGACCTCTATGAAGGTAGACCTCAGAAGACAACTCTCACTGCTTATTATTCAAAGGTCAGAGATGCGTTGGCCCACGAATGGCCCAACCTCCTCCTTTATGCGTTCCGCCCCTGATCGCCCTGATCCTGTAGGTTATCAGGCGAATCAAGGAACGAAGACACAAGATTTTCTTGGTGTCCCCCCTGTGGAAGAACCAACCTTGGTTGTCAGAGCCAAACTCAGCTGCTCGTAGCAGCCCCGTGGCCCATTCCCCTGAGACGGGACCTCCTCTCTCAAGCGAATAGGACAATATGGCACCCTCGGCCCGATCTGTGGGCCCTGCACCTTTGGCTGCTCGACGGGAGCCTCCGAGCTTCTCGAGAGCATGTTAAACACCATTTCTGAGGCTAGAACCCCGTCTACAAGACGCCTCTATGCTCTTAAGTGGTCTATGTTCTCCACTTGGTGCCTAGACCGCGGTGAAAACCCGTCTATCTCCGACTTATCGGTTAACTGCTGGATAAAGGACGGTCCCCGTCCACACTCAGGGTGTACGTAGCAGCTATAGTGGCCTCCCACGCCCCTATAGTAGGCCAATCGGTGGGCAGGAACACTTCGATTGTCCGCTTTTTGAGGGGTCCACTACCCTTCGGTCTCTGTCACTAAAGACCGCTCTGCTCCTTCCACTAGCGTTGGTCAAGTGAGCAGGAGATTTGCAGGCGCTCTCCATTAGCTCTGCCTGTCTGGAAAAGGGCATCCGGTCACAAAGCAGAGACTCTCTAAGTGGATAGTGGATGACGTTCCGCTAGCATATACTCTTCCTTGGGCCTGCAATGCCCCATCGGAGTACGAGCCCATTCCACAAGAGGCATCGCCTCATCTTGGGCGTGGTTTTGCGGTGTGTCTATTACAGAGATCTGTGCGGCCGCTGGCTGGGCCTCACCGTCCACATTTGCTAGGTTTTACAACTTGCTTAAATGCTTAAGGAGGTATATTATGGAGTCGTTCCTCTACCAGCACGGCATGATTGTACTGGGTTCCCGTGTAACAAGACGCAGTATGAGTGGAGTATCGAGAGGGAAAGTACTCGGTTACTGTCGTAATCTCGGTTCCCTGAGATACGGAACGAGTTCTGCGTACTTTGCCGTGCTAGGTAGCTGCACGACTCAGTCGTCGCTTCAGTCGAAGTAACCTAAGGATCCTATGGCAAAACAGCCGCTTATATAGCCAGATGGCTCCGCCCATTCTGGCAGGCTCTGGAGGGCTTCGTCGCCATAGGCTCGTGCAGCTCGGTTCGTTTTTAAGACACTGCACAAACCAATGACCGTGCAGTTTCACTGCATGATTGAATAAGGCTTCAGTTCAGGAGAAAAAAGTTTTTTTTCCCGTAGCGTCTTTAACAAGACGCAGTACTCGTATCTCAGGGAACCGAGGTTACGACAGTAACAGAGTACGTTTTTCTGCCATAAAACCAAAGGAAGAAGCAGCAGCAGCATCAATTTTAACTTGAAAGTGAGCGAGGTAAGATTTAAGTGGCTATATAATATTTGACAACTGTTTGACTATAGATAGGTTAAATGGATGAAAGTAATATCCCCTGATTCAAACTACTTGACGTCTTATAAAAATTTAACCATTTTGAAATGAAAATATGGAAATTAAATGTGACGAGAAAGAAAACTTTACTCATTTCTGGTAGGCCTACTTTAGGCGTAAAAGTGAATGCGGGCATATATTAAAATCAAAATATATTTGCAATTATTCCTATTAGATTACTTCACCTCAAAAGTTCTTTTACTGTTTTTCTTTCTTTCATTCATTTATATATTATTTGTTCCCTTAAATTCATTTTAAATCCTAAATTCATATTAACCTAATACCATTTTTATTTTGTTAATTTTTAGACCAGTCTGGTCTTAGACCACTTTTGGAGGTCTAATTAAATAATGGCCTGAACCAAGAAGGATAATCACAATTGATATAGTTTCCAGTTTATTTATTGTATTGTATTGTACAGATACTGTACACAAGTAGTGTATTATATTCGCATATTGCACATATTGGCAAATGTAATAGATCATCACATTCTAATCATACAGAAAATTTACATAGTACTGTACACAGTATGCATTAAGAGTAGTTGCCAATGCTATTACAAAGCTAAACATTTCTTAGTTCATTCTGTGGGCAGCTATAATTTTATTAGTATTATTATTTGATCTTTTTTTTTTGATTGAGAAAACCAAATTTAGGCGAAAATTGTAACTCGACACTATTCATTGCTTTCAGTCACGTGACTGGCTCAAGCGCTGGAGGGCAAAACATCCATAGAACTGCAGGACAAGCCTGTTAATTTTCCATCTGTTTCACAGGCACAAATATTTAGATCACCTCTCAAAAGAATAAAACAAAGGTATGTGAACAAAATACAAGTTTTGGCCTTTTGCAATCCATATTAAGCACCCTCGGCGATATTTCAATCATTCAACAGTGCGACAAAAAACAACAACAAAAAAACAGCAATATTAAAATATCAAATTCAGTAATCTCTATATTAATGATACGTAATTTACAAGCAGATGAGGCCGGAATATGAACGCAGTCCGCTTGGTTCAGTATTTTCTTTCTAATGGTTTTCTATGCGAAACCATTTAACGTGAAACTTTGCACGTTGTGTTTATATTCTGGCTTCATCTGCTTGCCTGTACAAAATATACATCATCAATAAGGTGTTTACTGAATTTCGCCTTTAAATATCTGCGTTTTACTACATTACTACTTAATGCAAACTGCGTAAAAATATCTGGCAGTCAGTAGAGCAAAGCTTTGTTTTGCCCTCCAGGTGGGTGTTCCTTTAAGGGTGTGACGTCACGTGAAAACTACCAATTAGAACATTTAATTTCTACTTCTATTTTCATTTAATCTTACATTCTCACCAACACTCTTAAAAATAAAGGTGCTTTACGATTCCATAGAATAACCTTTTTTGTCTAAATGATTCCATAAAGAACCTTTAACATCTGCAGAACCTTTCTGTTTCACAAAAAGGTTCTTTGTGGCGTAAGAAGGTTCTTCAGATTATAAAAAGGTAAGAAAGAGATGGTTCTTTAAAGAACCTTTGACTGAGTGGTTCTTTGTGGAACCAAAAATGGTCCTTCTATTTCATCGTTGTGAAGAACCTTTTAAGCACTTTTATTTTTAAGAGTGCATGACCAAGAAAACAGGATGTTAACAAGGAACCACCTCTGGTTCTGGCACTACTATTACTTTTTCTAAGTACTCAAACAAACATTTCTCGTCCAACTGTAATAATTCAGAAATCATATCACTAATTATTCTCCATGTCACAGCAGATGCACAGGATCAGTGGGCAATTAAAATCTCACTCATTATCAGAGCCACAGCGGAGCAGACCCACCTCTGAAGGAGAAGTAATGAGGTATGAAAAGATTCTAAATAATGTTCTCTTTGACCTTTGTGACTCTTCTTTCTTTTTTCCAAAAACAGCACAACACTTTGATGTTTTAAAACTGGCATGACAGGAGAGCTCATAAAGCTTCAGATGGAGCACTTTTCAGAGTCAGAAATGTTCTGTTCTTGTTCTAACTTTTGAACATCTTCCATTAGCAATCATTTTGAGTGTGAACCACCAAAATGCATGTTAAAATCCTATCCAGACACTTTGAAACACAGTGATCATGCTGTGGGTTAGAATGCGACCCGTGTCCTGTCCTAATCCACCTCTCTCCATCATGTCTCCTCTATCAATATCTATTCAGAAGTGCATACTACTACTATAACTCTAATAGGCCTATGCAAAGAAAGTTTTGTGAATGCATGCCGACTTGACAACTTATTAGTGTGTATTTAAAAAAAAAAAAAAGTTAATGCAATGAATTATACAAACAAAAAAGTCAGTTTCAGCCCGATTGACTGAATTCTACACAGTTTCCACATATTTGTAATACGCATTCAGAATGCAGGTGCAACAGTTTATTTTATTTTATTTTTTCATCTAACCTACAAAATGTCTTGCCTTCTGATACTACATTACAAAAAGAAAAAAGATACTACATACAAAAAGCATGCAAGTTTTACAAATATTTTCTACTTTTAATTTAAAAACACCAATATGAAATGGCTAAATAATGAAATTGACTTACTAAAAGCTTTTGTTGAACTTTTCATATAGAAATATTAGAGAAAAATGCAGACTGTGTCGCATATTTGCATTACAGTATCAGAAACACTGCAACTGACTGAGGGAATCCATTAAATACCATAAATGCAAAACATATAAATTATCTACAACATTCCTCAAAGTAGAACGTGTAATCAGAGCAGACATAACGTGAGTGTGAAACTACTTAAAAGGAGATAATGCATTGAGAAAGCATATGCTAGTTTACCAGACACATTTCAAAATCAGCAATTATTGTGCATTTACGTTTTTAAAAGACCTGCGAGGATGAACAGCATTGCCCGTACACAGAAAATGGTAAAAATGTAATTGGAACGTCCCTATAATAAGCTACTCCAGCTGTCTCGCATCAGATAAAATGTTTGAGAAAATTACGAGGCAGATGGCAAAGCTGAATTTAAAGAATGCAGAATTTAATTTGCATAATGCTCCTTTTAGAGAAAATTACAAAGACAATTCTCAATTCTCATCAAGTTGACCTTGATGTTGTTTTCATCCTACATAACTCTAAACCCCAGGGAATAAAAATCAGGACAGATCCTATAACCTGCACCAGCACTTAAAGGTAAAACTGACTGAAAGACTACGAAGACTTTTTACTGAAACTCTAAAGACTTTAACTGTAAGTGCCATCGGCATCAGTGAAGCGACCCTCTGCCAACTTGAAATTCAAGCCATATTAAAGATGCCTCGCTATATCACCAAATGAAAAGTGAAAGCTAATTATATTATTAATAAATATGCTAAAGTGGTGTAACCCTAACTTGAACTGAGTATGTTAAAATAAAATGTTCTAAACCTGTATGCATTTCTTAAAAATATTTTTTAAGAATGTGTGTTACAGTTGCTGGTTGCCATTGACTTTTATAGCATTTTTCCCCATGCTATGGAAGTCAATGGGGATCATCAACTATTTGCTTACCCATATTCTTCAGAATATCTTCTTTTATGTTCAACAGACAAAATAAACTCAGTAAATGATGACAGGATTTTCATTTTTAGTTGAACTATCCCTTAACTTCCCAGACCGTGATATGCACCACAGTTTCCTTTGTGTACTTTGTACGATGCCTTTGGGCAACCAGCACACAGAACAGTCAGTTATCTGAGGGAAAGCCTGAAGATGGTTCGAAAGCAGATGTTTTGACAGTGAAAAGACATTACAGCTCTAAACTTCGCAGCTGTGCATGAGCGTGTGTGTTTCTGTAAGACTGTGTGGCTCAGTTGTGCAGATTCGCTTGCGGCTGTTTGGTGTCCCACGACTTTTTAAGCACTATAGAGACAAATCCCATGTTTCTGTGTGATATCTATTAGATTTATTATATAATAATTTAAGATTAACCTAGAGTCAAAAGAACATGGCTTTAAATTCACAAATTGTCTTAAAAAGGATTGTAGTAAGTAATCTCACTGCATGTTCCCAATTTTTACACTGTAAATTGCATTTATCAAACTCAACCTTGCAACATTTTTACTGAAGTTAACATACAAAAATCCTTAGACAGATCACAAAACTAGCTAACCACTTAGGATTAGGATCATAGACTATTGCAAGTGCATCTCTGTTCACTAACAAAGAAAGAAAAAATTAAATCCTTTATTGAAGGAAAGTGCCTTGCAGCTAATGTCGTGGATGGTTTTAATAAGCACCTGGTTAAAAATGTAAATGGAAGAGTGAGGCGAACAGCTGCATTTCAGTTTGAGCTGAAACTGTTGTGACTTTACGTGTCAGCTGAGCTGTGAATCACATAATCACCTAACACTGCTGCTTCATATATTTATTTGATCAATTCAGTGTTTGGCATTAAGAGAGATACTTTAGGCTTTAAAACTGACTTGAAAAACTGACAAAAAGAAAAAAAAAAAAAAAACTGACCGTGAAGGAATTGTCTCTTTCTAATTTTCTGACTTAAAATCTATGCGTCATTTCAACATATCCTTTGAGTTTGTGGAACTCAATGTAAACAGTGTTTTATTAATAGCAGCCAAAAGTAACTTGGTCCTGACAGAAGTTGGAAAAACAAATACAGGATGTTATATTGTGGAAATGAGTTCTATCATTTCAGTCAGCCATGTCATGGCTGTGTTTTTAAAACCATGTGATAGTTTTACTTGCTGACATTAATTCGTGGTGCTTCCTGCTAGGCTTTCATTAGAAGTGTACTGACCGCAAAACACATTTCAAGTTAAAATTATCATCTGTGGTAATTGACAGCATGTCACACATGATGAGTAGACATTTAGTTTCCAAAGTCCACATCCTGGGGAAAAAAATAAAAAATCTTAAAACAACCTTTGTCAAGTGAACTTGTCAATTCACTTAACTTATTTTTTAAAATTATTATTTAATAATTTTAAGGCAACGGGTTTCCTCGCACTGTAAAAAGTGATAAGTTGACTTAACTTAAAAAAATTGAGGAAACCCGTTGCCTTAAAATGATTAAGTAAATAATAATAATAAAAAAAGTTAAGTGAACTTGACAATTCACTTAACTTATTTATATTTTTTTTATTATTATTTACTTAATCATTTTAAGGCAACGGGTTTCCTTAAGTTGTCAACTTATCACTTTTTACAGTGTAACATGGAAACATTCAATGAACATCAACAGCATTTTATCATACTGAAAAATTGTCAATATTTTGATATGTTCCTTGCCCAGGATATATAAGCTTAGTTGGCTAATTGGGTTGCATGCTGACTGTATGCCAAAAGTTGTTTAATGTACCTGGAGAGAGATATCCATTAGCATTTCCATTTATCTCTGGCAATTACTTGACTGGCACAGGATTCCTTGGAAGCACACCGCCTGTTTGCTGCCATCTTTGCTCAAGGCATTCAGTTCTAGGAACACATTTGTTCAACCAATCACTTGAGCTGTAAATGTCATATGACTGATCACTCTTGAAGCACAGAAAAAAGACTGATCAGATGATGGCAGCACAAGCACAAAAACAGTGCTAAAACATTCACTAGTGTCTTACCTGAACTAACAAAAACAGTTGTCACACGTTTTAAAGAGCCTCAAAAAAAAATTACTACTTTTAAACGGTTGTCATACAGCAAAATGGGGTAGTTAAATTGTCAACCACTAGGGGCAAACGTCCCATGCTAATTAACCAAACCCTGCTGATGCCAAATGTTTTTGATAATTTGTTTTTTCAGTTTGTGATATTAAAATGATAAATTAAGTACTATTCAAAGCACTTTTATTGTTAAGACTATCCAAATCATCAAGTGATGTATATGTGATATATTTTTTGATCAGGCACTGAATAAAACACCTAAAAATCTGCCAGTGGAATCACAAGGTTTGAATTAATATTACACCTGCACTGATCCTTTAGTTAGCACGAGAGCTGCCCTTACCAAAAAGTAGTATACTTCAAGTTTTTTTTATTTTTTTTATTAATGTCACAAAACAAGGCCAGAAACAGGGGAGTGCAAGACAAGATGGTTTATTGAAGGGAGCGGGGAAAACTGGAATGGGAGAGGCAAGGGTAGGGGAGTAATAGAAATAGAAGAAGAGTTCTTAACTGTGGACTGATGTTGTGTTTCAATGGCAGGTTCGTTGGAGATCGCAGGCCAGGAACTATGGAGTCAGTGGTGAATCAGAAGGTAAGTATTTCTCAGGTAAGTCAGATTGAGGGAGTTCAGAATAGTCCATGTAGGTGAACGGTAGACCAGACAGCGAGAGGTTGGGGTGCGTGTGTGTTTATAGTGTGGCTTGATCGGTGACAGCAGGTGCGGGTGATCAGTATTCAGGTGACTGTGAGCGGGTGACTGTCCTGGACGGTGATTGGAGTGATTGTGACGAATCCCTGACAATTAAGTAAGTTCAAGTATATTTTAAACTATACTTTATATTGTAAGTATACAAATATCAGTGTACTAGTAGTATACTTGTAAGTGTACTATTTCAATAGAGTGGTGGAACTATGATAGAACTTTATGAACATTGTAGGCAAAAACCCAGAAGCGAGTTAACATTTTAGCACTTCCGGTTCCATCGTCCCAGAGTCAATGGGTTTTTTTAATGGGATTTTGGTTAAATCCCTTAAATAAGGTCCATGGTTCAACACAGGCTCAAGATACTTTCACGTTTTATTCTATGACATAAAACACACCAGTTACACCCCACTCGTGATTTTTTTTAAACTGTTATGTTTCTTAAAAAAGATGGTTACTAAATGAAGCACATGGAGCTGTTAGAAGGCATATACAGTAGATTGAGGATTTCCTAGAAGCAAGGATAAAATAACATTTTGTGTACCCACCCCAACAAAACGATAGCTGAAATGTGGTACTTTATTCACTAAAATAAGTTTAATCTTACCATATCCCAAAACTCGGTAACTCTGATGTTATTTAAAGTGGTGGTTGATTGCGATTTCACTGTTTTAACGTTAGTTAGTGTGTAATGTTGCTGTTTGAGCATAAACAATATCTGCAAAGTTACGAAGCTGAAAGTTAAATGTAAACAGAGATATCGTGTTTAAAAATTCTGGTAGTTTAATGCCTACAAAAACGACAGGTAAGGGACTACAACGAGTTATTTCCCGGGTCTGATACGTCACGGACCCAGATAAACCCCGCCCTCGGGATCATGTAACGAAGGGGGCGGGGCCATGCGGCGCTGCTTTAGAGAAGAGGAAGAGAAAACTAGAGGTGCACGTAAAAATATATTCATAGATGAATCGTGATTCTGTCTTCTAATGATTCAAATGGATTCATAAGTTTCAAAATCATAGGTTTTAAAGCAGCGGTTCTTAATACTGTTATTTGCGTTGCCCTGCTCTGCACACGCTCTGCATCTCTCTCTCTCTCTCATTCAGATCGTCAGATCAGCTCCAACAAACTGTTCCAATTATACACCTATTTTCACATAGCTATAAGAAGTGTTATACATGGACGCGCGTGCGGTTGCCATGCTGTATTAAAGCTTAAATCATGATAAAACCGTATATTAAAAGCTAACAGAAGCAGTAGCACTTACAAATAACAGCGTATCTAAAAGTATGAATCAGCAACAACAACAACAACAACAACAAAAAACCCCATACCATTAAAAGGCGTGCTTGCACAGGTTCTGTGCGGTTCTAGAGGTGGTTTAGCCAATCACAACACACTAGATCAGCTAACCAATCAGAGCCCATCACGTATTTCTGGGGGAGGGGCTTCTTAAAACCAGGAAATAATCGGGGCGTTTATCAGAGAAGAGACAGGGCGCTGTGGAATAAAGGTAAATTATGTGAAAAATAATGAGTTATTCAAAAAACTAAGCATGGACACATGTTAGACTGCACCCCATAAACACAATCAAGCCTAGAAAAAAAAAGTCAACCACCCCTTTAATAGATTAAATGCACTGAAATTTTATTGAAAAGTACGTGGAGACATGTTTTTAATTAAAATATTCATATTAATCAAGGATTTATTGACTTTTAATTCACCTTATTTCGAAATACATGCTTTCAAATGTTCTTTAGTTAAGATTACTTCATTTATTCACTATACTATTTATTACAAATGTCTCATTTCAGTTTTAGTTAGGCTCCAGTTTTGTATTTATTCCAGTTTATATGAAAAGGTTCATGTAGCATGGATTAAAATTCATATATAGAGTAAATACTTTTCACTGAACGTTAAAAATAAGTTTGAAAAAGTTGTCGGGAGTGTGATGGTGGTGACGTTGAAGGCGAGCGAGCGTGGTGCTGTAGTTCGTTTATAGCCTAAGTTTAGCTTTTAAGTTCTGGCGCTTGTATTTAGGCTTGATTGGACACAGAGAGCTTATTTTTTGCGATAATCCAAAAGCCTATGGAAAAATCCTAATGGCTTAAGGGAACCACTGCGATGCTAACAGCTGATCCGCATACAAAGCGACGTCATAGTTCCCCCACTCTATACTCCTTGGGACTAAATTGGCTTACTTTCTAGTATATGAAAGTATACTTTTAAGTATACTTTAAGTATAAAAGTAGTAAACTTTGAGTACACAACTAGTTTATATCAATGTCTTTAGCTTGTACGGCAACTATACTAAAACTGAACTTAGGTATACTGATAGTTTACTAATTAAATACTTGTAGTAGCATGTTTTGTACACTTGAAGTATAGTCTGAGTAAACTACTAGTTTAGTAGTTTTATACTGCAAGTATACTTGTAAGTTTTCTTTAAGTGAACTTTACATCATACTTTAAGTATACTACTATGTTCCTATTTAGGTATTAATTTGTATATATTTTGTTGTATGAATATCTGAACATACAAAACATGATTTGATTTTATGTTGAACAGAAGTGTAGGTCTCATGGAATGTGTGAAGATGTCAATCCAAAATACTGTGTAAACATGTTTTTTTGGTTTTGTCTGGTGATGCATTTGCTGATGCAGAAAAAAAAATGTTGTATTTATATTAGATTTGCATTGCTAAAGGAAATATCACTTCTGGTGTGGCGGTAAAAAAGTGTTTTGTGTCATGACATGGTCACAGCCTCACTGACAACAATCCACACTTTACGTTTATTATGATTATTTTTGGTCCTTGTACACATGCAGGTAGATGTCTTTGGCTTTGATCGTTTTGAAAGTGACAGTATGTTTTCATAGTCCATCAAGCTCTTTTATCTGTAAACATCAAGGAAGACTGGATTCCTCCTGGTTTTAACATCTTTAAACACTCGGTGTTGTAAAATTAATATAATCTCTGAGTCCATTAACTAGCTAAATTTTCACACGACTCCTGTTTTCCTACACTTGAAAGTAACCTTCATTAAAGCCTCTATGAAAACGTAATCGCTCTCTCTCATGATGAAAACGTGGTTGTTTCTAAGTCAGCCCAACATACAAATCTAATGATTAAGAAATAAAATTGGCAATTGTTTTCTGACTCTACAGCAAATTACATTTATCTAATTAATAAAAAATAAAATGAGATCTGCTGCTGCTATGGCAAAGTCCATCAAATGTGCAATAGTGATTCATCTGTTTCAAAAAGTTGTGTAAAATGCAACGGGTGGTTTGTACCCTCGCAGGTTGTTTGTCATGTTTGGTAGTGAAGGGTTCTCACTGGCTTTTGCGATGTCCTTGTAAAACTGAGTATGAATACAAATAAAAATAAAAATGAATGTAATCTTCAAGTATTTCTCAGTAAAGTGAACTTTAATTGCTTTAAGTTCTCTAGTAATTATTCCAGACAGTAATAAAGAACAAAATTACAAGCATTATTTGGCTGAGCTGCATCTTGTACGTGTCTCAATTCACCTTCTGAGGTCATTTGAGTCTTCATAATGCTGTCTGTCTCATGCATCTTGGAAGACAACTATAGATAGTTATACATTCAGGACCGAAAGACTATTATTACTTGTTTTTCATCTTAGCACTGACTTGGCACCACAGTACCAGTGTTGTTGACATCTAGAGAATCGTAATAAAAGAATATTGCCTCATCCAAAAGAAGATTTTAGTGGCATTCTCTGAAAAATTAAGCACATCCAGATCAAACCCAGATTACAGTCTAAAACATCTGATTTTGGTAATAAATTAGTTTTGACTAAATGCTTATTTACTTTTTGGAGGATGAAACTCTTTTCTGTCATATGTACTGAAATACTGCCTCTCTCAGTGAACTACAAAGAAGAAAACATGTCCATTTCTCACATACTGTTTATTAAAAGCTGCTTGTGATGCAACAGGTTGTAAGGCAAATGCAATCTCATGCTGTGATTCTTATGATAGCGTGCGTAGAGCCATAAAAGACTTCTCACTTAACACTGTTTTTGTTAGACTTTTAGCAGAGTGTAGATACAGGGAAGAGTTTGAACACTTGTACACTTAACACATAATCTGTTTTGATGTTAGGAAGTAATGTTGAGGATGGTTTTATTATGGATTAATAAATGGAAACATAAGGAGCACTTTTTTTTTAACAATCATTTTTACCACTCGTCTCAATTCAAATACATTCACATTTGGGAGCTTGTTTAAATATGACGTGTAGGTGCATGTTTAACATCAATGATGCCAAATGCTATTGTTTCTTTTTGTTATGTAAATGATGACAGAATAATAGAATTAATTATTTTTAGTTCAGTTGTTCCCTTAAATGGTGTTACTAGGCACAACACAGAACTGCTGTAAAATCACTGTAGCATGTGGTGTTCAGTGTTATTTTATTATGTATATACTATTATATTATTTATTTTGAATTAGCTTTTCTTTTAATTTTCCATTTTAATTCAAGTTTTAGTCATTTTGTGATGTGCTTATGTTTTGTAAACTTTTTAAAACAATTTTTTTAAGTGATTCAACTTAAACGTTTATTTCATTTGATTGGTTGAAAGTTACGTTTTTCATCTAATTTATTAGTATTTTTTTTTTTCAACTTATTTTAATGAAAACTGATGCCAAAACTTCTTTTAATTCAAAACATTGTGTGCTATTGCCACCTTTTTAAATCAATATGATAATGTATTTATATTGACCACAAACAGTTCTGACAAGTAATATTGTATCATTTCATTTACTTATAGCATTAATATAGACTTAACATGCGGTCACTGGGTACAGCACACTCTCTAAGTTCAACACCTTTGAGTGTGAGGAAAAACTCATGCTTCAGTGGAAATTTGGACTGTGAAAGCAAAATTGGCTGCTCAGTGACAGATGAAATTCAGCAGTGACCGGTGCGATACAGCAGAAGACAAAAACACAAAGACACATCATATTTTCTTTCTTGTGGTGTTATAGGAAGGGGAATGAAAATCAATCGCTGCTTGTCCTATACCAAACACAACTCGTAATCCCCAGTTCCTCAGAGACTGTGTTGTTGGATCAATAGATGCTCGCCGTGAGCAATGTGTTATGTTATATACTCACTATATGTTACAGTGATGGCAGGTCATCGTGTCTTATCTTTAAGGCGGCTCTTTGATAATCGTGACGAATGGAGGATGTTTAACAGTACATTTGAGAGTTGTTGCCTTAAATATATAGCAGCCCACTAAACTTTATTTTAGGCTACTTCTTGATTGTAGTCTTACAAGAAGAGGAACAACAGATTTGCCAAGGTTTGGCAGGTTACTGGCATCAATTCTTAAGGAGACTTAATAGCAATATACACGATATCAATGAGCAGAAATGTGTATTCTGAGATATGTCTATAAATTAGATTATTTCTTTCTCTTTTAGATGGACCTATTTTTGGGGGGTCAGTAAGATTTTTTTTGTAATATCTTCTGCTCACTAATACTGCATTTATTTGATCAAAAATATAGCAAAAACAGTAATACTGTAAAATAATTTTACGATTTAAAAGAACTGTTTTCTATTTTAATATATTGCAAAATGTAATTTATTCCTGTGGTCAAAGCTGAATTTTCAGTCTTCAGTGTCACCTGCACATTCATAAATCATTCTAATGTGCTGACTTGCTGCTCAAGAAACATTTCTGATTATTATCAGTGTTAAAAACTGTTGTGCTGCTTCATATTTTACAGGCGGTTCTTGGTCAGAATAAGCTGAAAACTGAGTTATTTTTTGGCCTAGAGTTGTTTTCTTCCTTGCTACATGAGACTATAAATCATAATGCTGAGTGGTGAGTTTTTTTTTCAAAAACACTGGATCTCAGACTGTAATTGAGCTTTTTTGAGTCAGTAAACTGGCAGTAGATTAACTCTAGTTTATGTGACTATAAACACAATGTGCAGTGTTGAGTTTACACTGACGTGTCCTCTAGCCTACAATTTTGTCTTCATTTTCTCTCTCAAGATCTGCAAAGAGCATGGTGCGAAAGGCTTTGGTGTTGCTTACAAATTAAAGAAGTGCTCCATCACAGACTATGATCAAAATAAGGCATGAACATGAAGTCAATAAAGGAAGAGAAGAGAATGAAAATTAATTGCTAAATTAATTAATTGCTAAATAAATAAATTAATTGCTTGAATGTTACATGATTTCTTGTTTTCTTTTGAACATGAACTGTGAGAAATCTTAAAGATACAATAGAAAAACAGCCTGTTTTAGGGTCATAGAGAATGTGGAAAATGTAATGCAAAACTACATTTAAGGCTGTTTTTGGTAAGAAACTTTGACTGACGTTATAAGTGGACTTCAGGTGTCTTATCTGTCATCCAATAACTTTTTACCAATAAAAGCATGATGTATTTTGTCGGTGCGTGGATTTTCTGATTTTATGTATCCCATCCACAGGGTCTCGTATACTAGTTTTGACCTTGCGTTGGCGGCATATCTCAAGGAGATTATAGAGTTTGGAGACCTTGCTAAAGGAATTACTCTGACCCTGAGTAGATAAAACCAGAGAAAATAAACAGAAACGAAGCGCACAAACATCCTTAAATCCTCAGCCAATCAGTTCCTCACCTGGGTAATCCACTTTGAGCGAGCGCTGGCCACCGCTTTTTGACAGGCACAGATCAACCTGCCTGATAAACCCGGAGAATTATTCCTGTTAATGCATCTGTGAATAGATGTGTGTGTTTGTATAAAAGTAGAGCGTTCATGGCAATGTCAATATATCAGGTGGGTTTAAAAAAAAAAATAATAATAAAAATCCCTTCTGGTGTAGCGCACAGGAGACTGGACTTTAGCATGGCATTAGTATGTTGCTAAGATAACCAAGTGATCTTCTAAGCTTTAAAATGTATAGAATGTGCACAAAATGGGTAAATAGAACATTTGGGGGTACATGGAAGCGATCTGCTCCATCTATGTTTTGACCATCATTCTGAATCCGATCTGGACATAGTTTTTGACCTCTCTCTCTCTCTCTCTCTCTCCCTCTCTCTCTCTCTCTCTCTCTCTCTCTCTCTCTCTCTCTCTATAATTTTAATAAAACTTTTAATAAAACCCATGTTCAAGTGTTGATTTAAAAAATGCATGCAGCTAGAATAAAATGTTAAAATAAAATAAGTATTTATGTATTTATTAAGTATACTAAATATTCATGAGGACCATGAAAATTTTGTGAAAATGGTCAAAAATGCTGGCGGTGATTGGCAACTTTAAAAAAAAAAATTGCTGGAGAGAAAAGAGTAATTAGACTTAATCATTATTATTATTATTATTATTATTATTATTTAACTTTTTTAATCCTCCAGCTCAGTGCTGTTGTAAACTAAAACTGAAATAAAAATGGATTAAAGGTAAATATTAAAATAAAACAACAATACCCAACTAAAATATATACAATTAAAATGAAAACTGAAAATATAAAAATAAAAGCTAATTCAAAATATTAATAAATACTTTTATACTTTCTAAATATAACTAAATTAACACTACTGAACACTGGCTAATTTTCTGTTACAGTGTTTAATGCAGTGCTTTGTATTGAGTGGTTTGTTTGGTTTTCATAAGCTATTTACATTTTCTGATAGTGTGTATTTTTTTTTGAATGACCTTGTCAGATGTCACCTAAAACACAACAGAACTTACTTATGTTTGTGGTTTGTTTTAGTTCTTACTAATACAATATTTATATAGGTTATCAAGGCCATGCTTTATGTTGTTGGTTGGTTAACATGGTCTAAAAAAGCACAAATAACAGTGATGGCAGTTTAAAAAGTTTATATAAATTAAAAGTGTAGCCAAGACTATTATTCGGGATGAATGGCATCCCAGACACGACTCTTAAAACTGAGACTTTTGGTCTGCTTATTCTAGATAATGAGATAATTGGTTTTGAAGTCTTAACAGTCAGACACGGGTGAGTTATATCCATGTTTAACCGAATCAGGTTCACTTTCTTTGGAAATATTGATTTATAATGAGTCTAAGACAAGTGCTTCCTATTGAAAGCTGAAGGTCTTGGTGATGTAGAGTTCCAATGCTTTTCTTCGGTTGGCATGTTTGAGAGGTGAATGAATGATTGATCACGGTTCTTCTCCTTTGTGACAGTGTGAAGTTTCCACCAGAGAGCACTCCGATGGTTCTCTTAAAACATTCATGGGATCTCAACTTCAGTGAATTTCCATAATGCATTTGGTTATGTATGAAAGGGAAATGTTTTTATCTCAAATCTCAAAAGTAAATATTACACTTTTCGTGGGATTTATCATCAGACGCCCTGCCAGTGACCTGTCTGATGCATGCGTGAGTTTCACAGAAACACAAAAGGCAAACAAACTCGTGGAACACATGAAAGAATATCCCTTTGTCGTGAGAATAGAGAGGGAGAGAGAAAGGAAGACCAAAGCGATTCAAAAATATACTTTCAGGCAGAGCACATAGGATATAAAGGGCTGGAGGGAGGCAGGCAGAGAGACATGAAAAGTTTCAAAACAGACAATAATACTCATTATTCTTCTCAAGCTAAAAAGGGAAACGGAGGAGAGACTGACAGCGATAGAGCGAGACAGAAAGGCATGAAGTGACGGATTTATGAGGAGGATAATGGAGGGCTGCCCCTTCTTCTCCTCTGTAGAGTTTGCTCCGATGGTAAGATCTCTATACATTATTCATCCAGAAAAGGGTAATTGGAATCAGCTCATCCCTGATTCAGATGGAGGTTTGGTAGGTGACGCAAGAAAATCCGACAGTAGTTCCCTGGAAGACGGATGGCAGAACGATGCACAGTGATTGATTTTTACCCAGCACAAGTAGGACGTGTACCTGGATAAACATGCTCTTTGAGTTGCTCTTATGTTTTTGAGTTTTGGGCTTTCCATTGTGCTGAAGAGTGGAGATTGTGTTTGGTTTGAAAGGAATGTTGATCTTGGAACACGTCTTACATGGCAACAACATGTTAAAATGTTCAACCCTGCAGTAATAGTAAAGCAGTGAGCCACATTACTTACCAAACTATAGTTGACATTGGACAATTTACAGGTTTTTACCTATGACAGATTATTTTTTTTATTATTATTTTTTATTTTAATTATACAGACATACAGTGTATATATATATATATATATATATATATATATATATATATATATATATATATATATATATATATATATATATATATATATATATTAGTGCTGTCAAATGATTAATCGCATCCAAAATAAAAGTTTTTGTTTACATAATATATGTGTGTGTACTGTGTATATTTATTACGTATATATAAATACACACACACATGTACAGTATATATTTTGAAAATATTTACATGTATTTATATTCATATAATTTATATTATATAAAAATATATTTAATATATAAACGTTTTTCTTAAATATATACATGCATGGGTGTGTATTTATATATACATAATAAATATACACAGTACACACACACACACACATACTATGTAAACAAAAACTTATTTTGGATACATATGCACACACACACACACACAAACACACACACACACACACACACACACACACACACACACACACACACACACACACACACACACACACACACACACACACACACACACTCACTATATATATATATACATATATATATATATATATATATATATATATATATATATATATATATATATATATATAAGCATATATAAATGAATGTGGGTAATAATATAGCAGCTAGTGATGAGCTTTTTGTGGATCCCAAGCAACCAAGGTTAATATATGCAATATTATAGAATTCAATTGATGTTCTGTCATAAGTATATTAGCTATAACAGATATGAACAGCTCATTCAGTCAGATTTAGGAGCTGGAACTCTGTTTCATAGCTGCATCTCTCTGAAGCAGGTGTGTAATGTTAACGTCACCAAACCTGGTTTATGTAGAGAGCTATTCACTTTGTCACCTTCCTCCAGTGCTGTTAAATGTTTAATTTGAACGTGAATCTCAGCCAGGCTGCTCAAAGTAGCGTCATATATCAGAAAGCGTCGTCGTGTACTTGCTCTTTCCACGTATGAGTGAATGGTTCTTATTTAACAATGTGCTAATTAACATTTATAATGTGGAATGAATCTAACCACTTATTGCATCTTTAAAACATGCTCGAGCATCTGGAGTAAATCCCCTCGAGGACTTTTCAAGGTTATTTTACTGCTTGTGTTTTCATTGGAACGCACAGGAGTTAATGAAATTACATTCTGAAATCTTTGCTCCAAGCCGCGCACTGCCAGTTTGTCCTTGGGCCCATTGGGTTTTTGTCTTTTTCTAATTTAGATTTTCTTTATTTTTATTTCTCTCACTCTCTCTTGCTCCGTTCCTCACGCACTTTCCAACTTCTTATAAAAACTTTTCCGAATTACAATAGATTGGTATGTGTTTTGAATCTGGACTTTGAGCATAAGGTTTCAAATTCCAGAGTAAGCAAAAGGAAGATGTTGTTTATAAAGTATTTGGCTGACAAAATACCAAAGCATCTAAATGCTGAGGTCGTCAGCGCAACCCAGATCAGAAACTACAGGCTAAATGAGACATCTTCACAATTGCCTCCCAAGAGCAATTTCATCTGTTCCTTTCTAAACTCCTTAAGGTGAATCGTGTGTGCTGCTGTTGATTATCCAATGCTTCTGCGTTAGGCTCAAATAACCATTAAAGATGTAAAGCATACTTTTCAATGGGAACATTTTTGCATAGTTTCACATTAAACATCTTAAAAATGTTAAATAGCAGCCCACAGAACTGAAAACTGTCATTAACAGGATTCCTTTAGCAATTGACCACAAGCAAACATCTAAAGTCGTAACTCTAATTTGCTTAGTTTGCTAGATTTGCCCTCAAACAATGAGAAAACACAACATTTCAGTTTAAAATGTATATTACAGTGCCCTTAAAGGTATTTTGACTCTAGTATTAGCAAAGTAAACCGTCGTGTCAGTGAAATGGTTTGCATATGCTATTTTCCTTTCAAAGATATCAGATTTTGTTATCTAGTGCAATGACATTCACACATTTATTTTCCTTAAAGAGGTCATTGTCCTATTATAGAAAAACAACCTTTAAGTTTTAGAACTCAAAACTTCTTTATTAGTTAAAATCAGCATTTACTGAAACCAAGTAGCCAAAGTGTGATGTCATAGTGCGATGAAAGACCGCCTCTGCAGAAGATCGACGCCTACTTCTTCATCATCGCCTCTTTAGCCCCGCCCACCGCTTCACACATGTGAAAAAGCAAATACAAGAGAGACGCAAACAAAGGGTTACAGAATAACAAAACATTACGAGATTATTAAATCACTTTTGCTTTGTCTGTTAAACATGGTTTGATATGTACTGTGTATTTAAATGGTTTTAGCCCAAAATGACCCATATTGTTTCCAGAGTACAGTTTTTGTTAATATGCAGAACTGTTAGCCAATCACAGCAGTAGGTAGGCTATTTAGTTGAACCTATCAAATGAATCATTTCAAAGATAACATGTATATTTAAAAGCCTGTTACTTCTTTGATGTAGAAATCTTGCTTTGTGGATCTCAGATAATATTATAAATTAATAAAATAAAATAAATGAATGCAGTCCATGACCCCTTTAAAGGTGGTTAAAGTGTATTTCATTCTTTAAGAATGTACTTAGTCTATATGTAATAAAGTCTATATATATCCTCCCTGGACTTTGACCTTGATTTTTTCCCCCCCGTCTCTTAATTATGCAGTACATTTAATGTCCCCACCAAATACATCTAAATATATTTAGATAAAATATTAAAGTTTATTATTTGAGCAGATGGTGCTATTTTTGTGATGTCCCCCAGTGCTGCTTCTAATGTGAAAAAACTGGCAAGTTATTAATAAATTTTCCAGGTGTTTCTTCATTTTTTTAATTTATTTTTTTCCCTTTCTCCAATCAAAATGTTTAATTAACTTGATTTGACGCTCTCGTGTTATTGAACTGTCAGTCCCTCACTAAGCAATGGCTAACTTTAGCTCTTTGTTGTTATTCTGTTAAATGTATTCTGCATTCCGTTAATCATCTTGATGGGTGTAAATGAAGTTGTAATTAAAACAATTTAAGTCCTTGACTATACAAGTCTGTCAAACCCTTGTAATGACATTTTTCCTTAAATAACAACACAGTCCTGTTAAATTTCAGTTCAAAATGTTCGACCCACCTACAGTCTTGAAGTCCATTAGACGAGCCATCTTCCCTCTTTGGCTCAGTTGAACATAGTTACAGAGAAGAGATTTGAAGGAGAGAGAAAGACAGAGAAGAAAGTTTGATTGAGTGTGACACATTTCATAATTCATCACAGTGGGTTACATCATCTGAAAGCGGGACGAGCCCTCCTGCTGTAGCACTGGACGCCTGAGGGGGGTGATGTTGCTCCACCAGCTTTTGATTTCTGCTCTGGCTTCGACTCTTTAGATGGAGCAGGTTTGCAGGTTACGGCGCTGGCTGCACTGCAACGTATCTCTCCCTCATTCCCTCTGTTCTCAACCCCTTCATTTGTCAATAATACAAATATCAAAATTCATAAGAATCAGGAAGCTGAAAGAAGCATGTAGTTAGAAATACCAACACGATCCCATGTGATATTAACCAGGAGTTCAAAACCCTGGGGTGGTTTGGTATTCACTAGCACTGAGTCAGTGGTATAGAGCGATGTTCCCTCATAAACAGAAGAAAAACAGTGTGTTTGTGCGCGGAACAGCATAGCAGAAAATGGCTTGCATTAAAATAAGCATCTGAATATGAGAAGTGATCCCCCCCCCCCCCCGCTTTGCCTGACAGTATAATTTCTTAAACACTGTAATTTTTTACATCTTTATTTAAAGATGTATTCAAACATTAAACATTGTTTCTCTTCATTCTGATTGAAGTTTGTGGATAACATTTTATTTATTTATTATTTATTTGTTGTTGTTAGTTAGTTGCCTATTATCAATGTTATAAATGACGTTTACCTTTTCTTTATGATTCTGTAATAACCACCCAGGTTAATACTAGTTAATGTCTAAAGTTGTTGGATGTTCAGTGAGATGTGGTCAGTCAAGATATTTCTGTTGTAATTATTTATTGGTGCATATGAGTCAGTTTATAGTCCGTTTTAAAGGGGTCTTATTTCAGTATTATTCATGTAGTATTAATATTTTGAATTTCCAGTTTATATAAATTAAGTTTTTATTATGATTTTGTCATTTTATTCCTTTTTTATGTTTCTGTATAGATTCAGTTAATTTTAATTCATTTTATAAGTTTATAACAATTTAATCAGTTGCCAAAGCATTTTTTAAATGTACAATTTACGCTTTTCAATCATTTATTCATTTATTTATTTATTTTGCATTTCAGCTTTATTTCAATTGCCAATGACAAAAATAGTTTTAAGTAACCAAAAAAAAAAAAAAAAAAAAATTCAAAATTGCCATTCTTTGTCATTCTCATGTTGTTTTGTGGAGGTTAGCCATGCAAAACTCAAAAAAGTTATGTCGCTGTAGTAGTCCTTCTACAGTGTTTAAAGTACATCAGTTGCAAAAATAGCAGGTTTAAGTGTCAGAATTTGATTTAAATGTTTTAACAGGCCTGAAGACAGCATTTGCGGTGTTTTACTGTACCTTGAACCTTTTAAATGTGCCATGAAAGCAGAAAGAAACAAGGAGATGCTGGAAACCACTGAGGTTTGAATTGTATATCTCATTGTATAAACAGAAACACGCAAAAACACACACACTGGACCTCTAGCACCTCCCCAAACGCACCAGCTCGTGACTGAAACATATTTCTAGCTGGTCATGGGTGTAAAATCCATTCTCAGTGTGCCTCTACACAGCCAAGGTAAACATTCAGTCATGCGAATAATTAATAGCTGTCTAAAGTGTGCTGCCAACGACATACAACCACTGGAAAAGCCCGATTCTGCTGTGCGTTTGTGTCAAAGAGAGTGTGTGAGAGATGTTTAAATGTCTTAAGGCACTTGTCATACGTTTGTGTGTTGTGATGTTCAGTTCATTGTGATTGGTCGCAGTGCATGCTGGGAGCTTAAAAGTTGGATGATACTGTAAATGATTTGCTTTGAGAGGAAACTTAAAACAAGCTGCTGTGAAATCTGTTTACTGCTGTTTGCTAAAGTGAACATCACTACCAGTATTGATTTGAACAAACCCTTACAGTAACTCTAAGCATTAAGTTTCCATTTTATGGCAAGTGATTCCTGCATTTTGCGCTGCGGACATGAATGATACCTCAAATCATTTTGCTTGTTGAGGAGAGATGTGCTGTTGCTTTTCTAAATGATCAGACTTGCATGGAGGACAATAAAATGGGCAAAAACATATTTTTATTTAGCTTTATATTTATTTCAGTTTGTAATTTGTAGTACTTTAAAGGGTTCACCCAAAAATGAAAATTAACCCATGATCTACTACCCTCAAGGCATCCTAGGTGTGTATGACTGTCTTCTTTCAGACAAATCCAATTGGAGTTATATTAAAAAATATCCTGTCTCTTTGAATCTTTATAATGGCAATGGGCAGGTGTTTCTGTTCAACAGTCCAAAAGAAGTCCAATAAAATGCATCCATCCAATAAAACATGCCTCACACGGCTCTGGGGGGTGAATAAAGACCTAAAAAACCCCCCCTGATGCGTTCTTGTAAGAAATATATCCATATTTAAAATGCTATAAAGATTTTTCTCTCACTTCCGCTAACTGTCATACTTGTAAGCCGTTGATTAGTGACGAATGCGGAAGCACGAAGGAAAGAGCAAAACAAACCACCGATTGTGAATTGGAAGTACAAAATGAGGATTTGTCAAGAAAAATATTGGAGGATTTCGATATACTAAGAGGAGAATGGTTTTCCTTTGCTAAAGTAAGGAGACTTTGCTTCCTTTTGTTCCTGTAAACAGACTCGCGAGACTAGCATGTCTCAGAGGCACGTGCACGACACATACGTCCTACATCATCCACCATGTATGACAGTTAGCGGAAGTGAGAGAAAAGTGTTTATAACCTTTTAAATATGGATATTTTTCTTACAAAAATGCATGGATTCACTACAGGTGGCCTTTATTCATATGGATGCACGCACTTTATTGGACTTCTTTTGGACTGTTGAACAGAAACACCTGCCCATTGCCATTATAAAGCTTCAAAGAGACAGGATATTTTTTAATATAACTCCAATTGGATTTGTCTGAAAGAAGACCGTCATACACACCTAGGATGCCTTGAGGGTGAGTAAATCATGGGCTAACTTTCATTTTTGGGAGAACTAACCCTTTAAATTCATTTAAAGATTTGTAACTTTCATTACCTTACATTTTTCATCTAATATTTATATTTTGTTATTTTATTTCAGCTTTATTTAAAAAAAAATGTAAGAAATGTTTTTTTTTAGTAATTTTAATACTAATTTTAGTACTTTTAGTAGTTAGTTGCCAGTGCAACATTTCTAATTTTAATTCCCTTTTAAGTATATATTGTTTTATTTCAATTATATTATTGTAAATTTTTAATGAATGATAACAACAGTGAGTCACAAAAATGCATTAATGTTGTACCTCGAAACAGGTAATTTCCTGTCAAAACACAATGTGCTTCTTTTAGATTTGCACCAAGCATACTTATGCCTGAACATTATGACCAGTGAAATGAAATAGGCACTGTATACTTGAGTGTGGCAGCTATTTTGACAGCAACAATTGTGTGTGTTTATGTGAGCTAAGTGGCAATCTGTACTCCGGCTGAGAGCGGAAATGTAAGTTAATGTCATTGCATTATTAGTGCTGTTTGCTAAGGTAAGCATCTCTATTACTATTACTCATACTTAGGGTTAGAGATTTGGGATTTGAACAAGGTCCTTATTAAATTCAGGCGCGTAACTCCTTCTGCACAGTTTGTGCTACAGACGTGAATGATTCCTCAAATCGTGGCCTGTTGAGGAGAAGTGTGCTAGTGCTTTCTAAACAATTCGACTTAAGATTTGCATGTGTGATTAAAACAGGCAGAATAATTTACATGTATGTGGCAGACAGTTTTATTCAAAGTGACTTGAAGAGCATTGAAGGTGTTTGTTATATCAAAATGGAACTGAACCCATGACCTTGCTGCTGCTAGAACAATGCTGTACTAGTTTATCCAGACAACATTTCATAGACTTATAAAACACGTGGAGACCAGAATGTCCTTAGATTTGAGGGTCAGTCACTTAGAACGGGGATTTTCAACCAGGGGGCCTCAGTAAACTTCTAAGAGGCCTCCAGATGACTTAAAATACGACCAAAACAAGCATCAAAACAAATGAAAACATCTAAAGATCAAGACATTTTTCTTAAAAGGAACATGGTTCCCACTGTATTGAAAAATGTCAGTCCAGGCTCTCTGGAAATATGTGAGTCTGCCATTTTTTTTTTTTTTTTTTTTCTGAAATCTGAAATGTGTCGCTCCAGGTTCATTTTGCTGCACTTTTTAAATGACATGTCCACAAGAGGCGCTATCAGCAATTTTGTTTTCCTCCGTTGGAGATGCGGTTTTATTAAACCACACAGTGTCATGAAAAACCATGTCTGTGTATGCAAAATGGTTGCAAAATGATATTGCGTTACTTGTAGCACATTTCACGGCAGTTTCAAAGTGAAATGTCCAGTTTCTGGTGGTAAATGGCACGTTTAATTTACTTTGAAACAGTTAAACGTGACTGTGCAATGCTTTAAGTTGTTTGTTTGTACATATCAGGATGGTTCAGAAATGAAATGTCCAGTGAGTGCCACTGAAAGATTAATGTTCAGTTGCATTTAAAAAATGTACCCCCTACATGATAGCTCATCCTAAACCTAACCGATGTTGTTAGTAATATTGTTTTGAGGACTGTGCAAAAATAAGCCTTTTTTCATTGACACTCTGCTCCTTTAATCATAATTTGTGTGAAAAGGAACAAAAGTTGTTGATGTTTTAGTGTTCATTTCACATGGAAACTGAAATCTATGTATAGGCACATTTGTGCAGAAATGTAGGCAGAGTCATATACTTCCAATGAGTATTGGCTGAAAAATATGGATAGTACCCAATGAAATCTGTTAATACTAATACTCTTTTTCTGTTAAAAGAACATCTCAAACCACCCGACAGTTTTTACAATACTTCAGAAATCCATTTGTGCTTTTTCAGAATCAAGCACATTAACTATTTAGGAGCATCAGTGCTTAGTTTCGTTTAGCACTTAGAATGGATGATGTTGTGCATCGTAGAGCAATCAAAACCTTAGCACTAAAACTTCAACACTCATTCTGTTGAGTGGCTAATGCGTTATTCTTTATTAATACACAAATGAGCTGTTCATCACATTAAGAAGCCGTGCGGCGGTGTATGTGCATTATATTTTAATGGTGACAAGGGAACGTTTTTGTCTTCAGAAGCGTGATTGAGGTAGTGTGCTGGATCTGAGCGGGTGATGCAGAGGTCATGGGTTTGATCCCGTGATGGGGCGACCTGTGAACTGTTACGGTTACTGATGTCACCGTCATGAGCAAAGCCCTTAACCTCCGGTTGATCCGGCAGGGCCTGCTCATGTGATCAGAATACAACGCATCACTTTGGATAAAAGCTTCTTTTACATGAGTATCCAAGTCTGCCTTATACTCACCTGTTGTTGCCATGGAAATAGAATGCGAGGGGTGCTGTGCCGGATCTGTGGGAAATACGGGGGGGGGGATGGATGGATACGTTTTTCTGGGCATTATGGTAATCAAGGGAGTTGAAGTATGCATCTCTTCTGATTGTTTATATGAATATTTTGCGTGTGAATGCACAGTTTTTTTTTCTCTCTCAAGTAAATTGCAGAACTCTTTGTGGTTTAAAGTCTGACTGCAAAATGGAGGGAGACCGGCTGCATAGGAAAACAGGAAAGCCACTGCCTGTCGATGTAGAGATTTCCTTTGAGAGTGACTAGGAAGTGTGTTTATCCATTCAGTACATATATATATATATTATTTAAAATACTAGGATTTACCTGTAGATGTGTTGAAATAAAGAAATGCATGACAAACTAGTTTAAGGAAACAGAACCTTTCTCACTTCTGCCAGGTATGAGACACAATCCTTATTATTCTTTATCATTATTCTTTTGTTTTTATTCAGCCATTATCAGTCTTTATACTGGCAATAAAACGTTTACCACATCGCTTCAATCCCAGTATACATTTACCCAACTATTATCAAAAGTATTTCTAAATAAATACAACAAAACATTTTCTTGCAACCTTACGTTAAGTATTATGACAAAATGCATTATGAAGAAGAATTGGATC